>VOMN01071219.1:0-14012 GCA_014899125.1 Orchestia grillus | reverse complement strand
CACTCAACACAGCACACACTCAACACAGCACACACTCAACACAGCACACCGAGTTCTCATGCAGTGCTAATTGCTCGTAAAACGGCGCTTCTAAGCCCTCACTTCACGTCTTGAAATTCTATTGACTTTGAGCTCGAAGCCTTGGCCTAAAACTGCGTTAATCCCAGCGCTGAGTTTTCATCTAAAATGCTGCTTTAAGACGTGGGTTAGCATGAGCAACCAAGCGCTACGTCCTCTGTATGATTTACCCTGTAGGTATGATGCAGTCTTAGGTTGATTGGTGCGATGACGCTCTTCTAATTTTAGATGCATTTCTTCGGATGTCAAATAATTAATTTTTCGTAACTTTTAAATAGTTTATCACTGGGCAATTACTGATACACTTAATTTTTGAACTTGATGAATCGATGTTGCGTCAGAAACTGCACGCGATGATTGAGAAGATCTGATGGCATTTGAGATGCAAGTATTTGAGTAATTACTACACCTAGACTGTTGACAAACAACACGTTTAACCAGTCCAACTCTCATGTTGTTGAAGTATTTATAATCACCTATAATTGTTCATAATTTTAGCAGCTCGTAAATTTAAATTAAACGCTATACTAAAATAAACGTAAATTTCAAAAGCAGTTCAAAATTTTTGAACTTCTAGTTCATCTTCTGTGACACCGCACAATAAAGACGCGTTGTGCAGCTCATTTCCCTGTTCTTCTCAGCCTCCATTCGTGAGAATTGTAATCAAACTAGGACTGCAGTTCGGGGATTTTCAGTTATTTACTCAATTTCTCTCACCTCTTCACCCTGTTAAGTCTTTTTCTGTGGTGATCGAGCGCACGACGGCGCATGACACACCTCTGTGAGAGGTTACGCTCCGTTAGCAAATCATGAGCAGGTATAAGAGGGCAATTTTGAGCTCTTTTAACATGTACTGGTAAAGTTTAATTTCATCGGGAGAAGAGTTACTTGTCTCTTTTGTAGTTACAATGAAATCCAATGAATTCGTCATGAACGGTTTCGTTTGAGCGGTAAGTGAATGTAAAGAATCCCATTTCACCAATTGCTGCGATGCCCCCAAAACCCCTTTTTATAGTGGTTTGAAGCGTTGTTTACACGCTCTCAATAACTAAACTCATCATTGATCTCATCTATAACTAAACTCATGGCACATTGTCCTCGTATCGTTTCTGCTGCTAAGTAATTTACAGAATAGATCGAAGGATATTTGGTACAGTATTCAAAGGGAGCGAACTCAAACTCAAAGCTTAGGCTCATTAATCGACGATTTAGTTTTCCATTTGAGATAAAAAAGTGCTAGATATTTACCGTTCACAAAACTGTTTCCTTCACTGAAGCTGAACTTTTTTCTGCTTTCTGAGATGCATCAGATCACGCCTGCAAATAACGTAGCTCCGGTAGCCAGCGGTCAAGCTCCCTCGGATTGAACGAACGTGTTGATGTGCGTTAGGAATCTAATAAATCTTTACTATCGTTTCTCAACTTGAACAGCTATATACATTGTTGCACGCACGATTTATACGTCAGCAGCAGGCCCGGCAGCTTCATCTTGCAAGGCCCCGAAGTGTTCGCCGTCGGCAATCCATAAATAGAAGGAGCCATCAAGTAGGATATCTCGACGCATCCCTTATCATCCATCGGCAAGTTCTATATAAGGCAAATTTCAGTTCATGTTACGAAACGGAACAATCGTTGGGGCTTATTTGGAAGCATTCTCATAAATAGGCGGCGCGCTGCAGCGCATAACTTTGAGCGCAGGTCTATAAGGTGCCATAACGTATCTCGGACGCCGCACAATACCGCCGCTCTCGCCTGTGCAGGCCGGGCAGGCGCCTGTCTTCCTCCCGCTGCCTCGCCTGAAAAACTTCAGAGAAGAACGAGTGCGCCGCCGCATCGTGTGATGGAAGTATTATGCTTGCTACGATGAATTGCCTAGCTCACTCGCCCCTGCCGCTCGTGTTGCTGCTGGCGCTCATGTTGCTGCTGGTCCTATTGTTGCTGATGTTACTCCTGGTACTGGTGTTGCTGTTGCTGATATTGCTGTTGTTCCAGCTAATGTTTCTGCTGTTCGTGATGTTGGTGGTGTTCCTGTTGCTGATGTTGCTCCTCTTCTTGATATTGCTGCTGATGATGGCCTCACCACTGCTACTGCGGATAAGTTTGATGTATTTACTACACAGAAGTCGCTGGCGCTATTCCTGAGGTGGCTTCGCAGTAGTTGGTGCAGGAAGGACGTCGTTGCAGCTGCCGTAGAAAATGTATGGAATTTATTCGATTTTTAGTTTTAGATTTAATTGAAGTGAATTTACACGAATCCGAACGTGGACTGATGCTACAGTGAGAGAAAATACGATGCAGATTTGACACACTTCAACGCACAAGTGCAAGTCATGATTCACACACTTCAAGACGCAGTTGTCTCAGTCTGGTATCAGCTGGTGCAATGTATGCCGCTCTGTGCAAATTTGAGACGTTTGCTAAATGTCTACGGTATTTAATACGAAAATTTAATTCACTCCGACTATCTATCAATTTTACAGATCGACTGAAGGCAATTGCGTTTTCTTGATGATGACGAAGAATATTTTAAGCTACGGGGAAAAAAGAGTTACCTGACTAAGTATAACTTCTCGTTGCAGGTTTTTCACGTCAGTCATTATGAGTTTCATTATCGACGTGTGTAAAACTTGAATGGAGAGTACTCCTAACACTGACCCATAGCCCCAATCTATAAAGTTGAAATGTCACTTTACTTAGGAGAGGGTGCTCGAAGCCCGCATCTGCACATGATAACATGGCGACGTACACCCTAACACTTTACTTACTGCTGCAGCACTGAGCTGACGAATGAAGATTGAGACACTTAAGGTTATCAAAATTTTTTAGAAAGCGAGGTTGTGATAGTTACAGCTGTTTTACAACTACAGCTCACCTCTCCATCATATGCTACAACTGTTACTGCTACAATTGATATAACTGCATCAGCCGTTACTGTTACGGCTGATATAAATGCAGCAGCTGTTACTGCGACACCTGAAATTAGTGCAGCAGCTGTTACAGTTTCTTCAGTTATGTTTAGCTTCACTGCGGCTGCTATTACAGCTACTACTGTTCAGGTTGAAGTCACTACAGCAGCTACCACAACTGAGGAATATTCAATTTTGGCTATTTGCTCATCTACAAAAAAAATGAAAACAAGGGAATCCGCTGCCAGATGCATCGCTTTTACAAGAAATAACCGGGCAGGAAGGAAAATACAAAGCCAAAATCGTATCTTAAAATTGAATGTTTCGATTGCATAAGTTATTTCCAACACCATGTAGACGAAGAAAAACAAAACTGACCATGATATTGTTCAGGAAGTTAGTTTAGAAGAAAAAATTAATAACACCTAAATTTAGTTATGGACAAATTTTCAAACGGTAGGCTGACTGCATATCATTTAAGACCCATTTATGTCCTGAAATTAAAAAGGCTCTAATATTTTGAGGTCAGTGGAATGAGTAGCGGCTGCCAGAACACTGGATTCTTTTCAAGTGACAGGTGAGTCATACTTCACTGCGCGGCTGCAGACAGCAGAATGCGGGGGATTTGAAATAGGTCTAACATTCTTCGCCACACGAGTCCTGTGAGCTCTAGCCGTAGAGCCCGCATATTCGGATCCACAATGTGCACAACAATGTTCATAAACAATACGACTACGACTGCACGCTGCTGAAATCGGTGCAGCAGCTGTTACAGCTAAATGCGGCTGCCGTACTGCTACGCTCCCACTACTGTTGCAATTGCTCCTTTTTCTATTTTGCTGATGCCGATTGCTTGAAAATTTTTGCCCTTCATTTTCTTTAAGGGCTTTAATCTTAATTCTAAGTTGGAATTTCAATAGATAAAATTTATCTCAAGGTTTACTAATGCGTTGGTAACTCAACACTATTTCTGCTAGCTATTCTGCTCCATTATTTCGCCTAACGGTATTGTTTACATCACATACCGTGTCTACTCTCATCATTAATTCGACTCAGTTTGCAATTACGGGTATCTCATGAAAATGTGGCACTCTCACCGTAGATACCTTAGATACCTTAGAGATGTTTGGGTCTTTACGCCCAGGCCACACTAGGGTGCCGCCGCTTTGTGTGCATGGTGTGCCTTCGCATATCCGCGAGCTGTTGAATGAGACCGTTTCCCTCTGCCGTTTGATGATAGTGAGGCAAGAGACACCTGGGCTATATGTATGTATCAACCCTGGCTGCAGATATTTGCGTGTCCCCATTGTTCAGATTTCGATCTTCCGTCTTTAATATTGACCGTTTTTGAAGAGGCTTCGGTATTTTGTACATCATTATCATTTTAAATGCTTACATAACTTAATTTTTTACAATTCCATTCCTTATCCGGTAATTTGTATTTATATATTTATATTTTAATGCTTGTCTAATGGTTTTATTTAGAGCCTGAATGCGTGTTAGTGATTGAAATTTTTGTACATCAAAGGAAACCATTCCAGCCAGAGATACCGGTCGTTTGAAAAAAGTTCGTACGGTGGGTTTCCAAGTGCAACTATGAAACAAAATACATAAGCTACAAAAAGGGAGTACGCATACAAATTTCTACTAAATTCGTTGATTAATTACTATTAAAATCAAATGCAAAAATCTTGATCATTGTTTTAGTTTTTCGAGGCCTTATGGGTACGTCATAACAAGAAAAGGACATGTCCACTAAAATGGAAAACATATTTTGAAGCTTTTATACTACGCTCATTCATGCGTCTTAAATACATGACCTGACGACATGAACACGATTCAATAAGAACAACTGACTACGTTTATACCGTTTAACACATTATATTACGAAAACAACAAGGCTTTGAACATGAGAAATAAATCGCACCCCGACGTGAGTTGCAAATGTGAAGGAGTCATTTGGTAATCTTAGTGTGCTACACACCTCGTGTCCTACACACCTCGCGTCCCACACACCTCGTGTCCACCACACCTCGTGTCCTACACACCTTGTGCTCTACACACCTCGTGTCCACCACACCTCGTGTCCTACACACCTCGTGTCCTACACACCTCGTGTCCTACACACCTGGTGTCCTACACACCTCGTGTCCTCGACCCCAGTTCTCCCACCAAGCGCACTCAGCAGGCACAGGTCAGAGGCCAGCCCTGGCGTGTGCATGGCTGGCCAGGTGAGGAGGTCAGGCTCAGGTACCACGACCGTGGAGAAGATTCTGAAGCAGATCTCGTTACTGCAATCATGACAGCAGCATATACGATTATCGACAATTTTGGCCATCTTAGTAGTTTTATCACATATATTATAAATTCATACTTGAGGCAGAAAAAGCGTTATACTATGAAGCTACCCTAACCTTCTACTTATGCATGATCCACAGGCGCTTCTGCACGATATCAGAAAATTTATGCGTGATTTGTTCACTCATGATGTTAGGTTTCGTTTCTTTTTAATTCAGGATATTAGGTTTCATTTCTCTTTAATTCAGGATGTTAGGCTTCATTTCTCTTTAATTCATGATGTTAGGTTTCGTTCCTCTTTTTAATTCAGGATATTAGGTTTAATTTCTCTTTAATTCAGGATATTAGGTTTCATTTCTCTTTAATTCAGGATATTAGGTTTCATTTCTTTATAATTCAGGATATTAGGTTTCATTTCTCTTTAATTCAGAATATTAGGTTTCATTTCTCTTTAATTCAGAATATTAGGTTTCATTTCTTTTTAACACGTTGACTCCGATTTTCCACACAGGTAAAATTACATAATTACATGCCTACAAATATTTCTACAGTGAATTTAAAAATGAAGGATTTTGGTTTCAAAGATTTGGTTACTCTATTAATTTTCTTTTTAATCAGAACTAACTTATTCGATTGATGAACACAAATTTGAAGAAAACTCGAAAATTTGTATTTATACATGATAAGGCTTTGGTTAGATTAGGATAGATGATCGCGTGTACCATGTATGACACACTTCGGAGTCAACGTGTTAAGTTGTTTAAACTTTATGCATCATGGTATATCCCCTCTCATCGTATTTTTTTTATATCTATTGATATCTTCACACACACCCACCCCAGAAATACTGGTGCATGTGTTCCCACCTTATCTCATGTCTGGCTCGTATCAACCCATTGTCCTAGCTTCATTATTGTCTTACTTTACACCACCTGACCACAGAAGCGAACCGCTTGATTTTGTAATTTTAGTTGAATCTTTGACCGAATTTGAGTTAGACGACGGCCAATGACGTGTCAGAAAATAATTTAGTCATTTGTTGTAGGTCGATGTTAATTGTGCAAAATGCGTCACCACTGCGCGAGCTGCTTTGTCGTCATTCCTTACTGACAATTTTCAGTGACCGATATTTCTCCGCTCATTGATAATTTATAAATTTGACCACTATATTACATGCAGCCTATTTCCAGTAACATTTCTAAGCCATCTCGAATGAATTCACACGATTAGTACCGAGCAAAGTAGGTATATGTAATGCAGGTATATGTAATACTATGTAATGCAGGTATACTGCACTAAAGTAGGTATATGCACCCAAGTAGGTGCAGGTATATATGCACCCAAGTAGGTGCAGGTATATATGCACCAAAGTAGGTGCAGGTATATATGCACCAAAGTAGGTATATGTATGTAATGCAGTACAACACCCAAGCTGGTCGGCAGAGGCTGGCCAACTGTCACTTATCAGGTGTTCCTGCACTCTCAGCGTCACACACGTCTGTCCTAGAACAGGAACATGCGCATGTTGATTGCGACGTTGACGTACAATCAACATCACACATCAAAAGGGGATGCAGACGGACATGTACCTGCAAGAAATAAGCGAGTGAGCAGCCGCAATGGAGGTATTTACGTCGGAAAATATCTATTTTATGTGAGTGATCCTGGAAAAATAAAACTTTTGAAACATACACATTAAAACAATGCGAATTTTTTGGAAGCTGTTCTCAGATATACGTGAAGTTAAAGAGACTGACATGGTCAAAATCCCAGCTCTGGAATATTCACAGGGAAAAAATACAGACTTTAAAAGATTGACTTTGACATAATGAAATTTTGAGACAAACTCACTGGAGCAAAGCAAACTTTGGAATGCACCCAATGATTTAATTTAAACTTTTACCATTCTCATTGAAAAATGTAAACTTCGTAGGTTTCATATTTGGAAAAGATAACTATTAACATTCACATTGATAAAACCAAACTTTGAAACATCAGCATAAATGAAAGAATACTTGGAATATTTACTTAGACGAAAACAAACTTTAGAACATTCACATAAACAAAAACAAACTTTGGAACATTCACATAAACAAAAACAAACTTTAGAACATTCANGACGTGAAGCAAGGAGGCTCTCACTTTCACTGAAGAGAAGCGCATTAAATCGTGTAAGAGGCGTGTAATGGCCGGCAAGACTGGGGCTTTATTGAGCTACCTGTGCCGTCCGCTACCTCAGCAATAAATACAGGCGTTAAGGCGGCTTATGCTGATCTGTCTATTGAGGCAAAGTGATATTGACGTACATTGGAAAGCGACCTCTTCTACGAACTTGGTCTTTGGCTCAGTGGACCTGAGTTACGATAGTTCCCTGTTTTTTGATTCATATTAGAATGTACGGATTCTGTTTTTTTGATTCATTTTAGAATGTACAGATGCCTATTTTTTTTATTCATTTTAGAATTTGTAAGTCTTGAGGATAAGGAGATGAAGTGGTATTTATGACTATAAGCAAGCAAGGCTTCATTCGTTCTATTCAACGGCACATGATCAGCATGGACACTGCGGAGGTTTACTCGAAACAAATAGTCGGAAAGTTTGAAAAAATCATTCGCGGCAATGTATGAAAACTAATTTTTGCGAATAAGCTGAATTGCACAAAATTACAGCTGTAGTAAACTAAAACCTACGACTAGGCATTGAAGTGCTTATCTGAACTTTTGAAATTATTAAGAAAGTCCATCACTGAATGCATGACTATTGAAACTATGACCCACAGTAAGGTGGACAAATGCAGAAAAGATTGAAGGCGCGACATTGAATGGACAGATCGGGCGCGGCAGGACGGCCAGAAAACACTGAGATGAGATCGTCCAATCCAGAGGAACTTGAATCTCGCGAGAAGATTGGACTCGGTTGTATGCGGTCAGTAGCTCTGGCTGAAGAAAAATGCGCGTTTAATACCTCATAGATCAGAATTAGTCCTCCGAAAATTAGGAGAATGGGTACAATTATACCTATGAAAATTAGGGAATGCTAATCGCAATGTCGTGCAAATCTAGCGCTTTAATGCCAGGTCTTCCTCTCCTCAAACACATGCTGAAGAGAGGAAAATCAATTAGTTGATTTATATTGTGACACTTCGAGTATATTCTACTTTATTACTTAGTTCATTGATGGCAACTCTTCATCAATTCCGTACAACTTTCAATCTTTATGACCGAAAAGAAAAGGATGTTACGGTATTACAGAAGTAGTGTCAGGAGTTTGGGTTTGTCATATATAGTGACGAATACGGACCATCTCCGTGGTGGCTACTTATGATAAGCTTCTCGTGTCAAGTGAAGACTTAGTTTAAAATTCTGCTTTTGATGTTAGTGTCTTCAGAAACTGTGATGATTTCATGTTTGAAAAGAAATCCAGTTTGATTCAATGGATGTTCCGCATATATTCTTATTTGATTGTAATTATTAGATAGGATTCATGTGTATTCTTTGCAGAGCTAATTATTTTACAGGAGTGAATTATCTTCTTGCATGCTGTAAGTGGTATTCTTATGAAATTCATTGCATAAATGGGAGCAGCCAAGCTAGGACACGCTTAACTAAATGTACCACATACCTGAATAAAACTGTACCCCATACCTGAATAAAAATCTTCCAAATACATGTATAAAAATGTATCACATAATTATATAAAAATGAATGACATGTCTAGATTCGAAAATAAATTTACAAAGAAGAGCTAATTAATTATCTCATGACTTCTTCATCTTGCACGTACATAGCTAGTTTTTAAAAAATGATTTTATGATAACCTCTAAATTAGACGTCATGTAGTTAATTCTAGGAGTAGTCCTCAAAATAAATATACCACAGTTGCTTAATGCGGTGTTTACAGTCTTTGGGTCTAGGTTCTCAAAAAATCTACTCGTGGCTCAAGAGGACATATTTTGAATTCATGGAGCTAGAAACTTCGAGTGTTACTTAAGTCGTGCGTTAAACGGGAGCGACATATGTACCTATGCCGAAGAGTATCTGTAATCTGTATAGGTTTTTGAGAGATAGGTTCACGAGGGGTGAACTATGGGTGTGCAATGTACTTTTCTTCTTGGTTTCCTTCCCTTAGTTTGAACAAGGAACAGGCGGAACAGCATGCGGAGCCATGCTGTTATTCTGAGCGCACGAGTACAAGATATACTTTCTACCTCTACGCCTTCAGCAATGTCTACATTGGGTTTGACTGCCCTCGCGTAGAAATGCAAAATGCCAAAACTTATTGCAAGTTTCTGCTACTTATTACGCTGTAGTTAAGTTTCAATAATTTGGTGTAGAAGGTCCCCTACTATATGGTTCTCACTAACTCCTGTTCGTTATCGCCGCCTGGAGTATGGGAAGGAAAATATTATCTTGGATTCTCCTGACTTGATTGTACATCAGGATATATGAATTATACCAACTGCATTATCACTACGAATCTCATGATTTAGTTGTACATCAGGATATATGAATTATACCAACTGAATTATCACTACGAATCTCATGACTTAGTTGTACATTAGGATAAATAAATTATACCAACTGAATTATCACTTCAAATCTGTGGACTTAGCTGTAAATGAAAATAGAATAATTATTTCTTTTGAATTATCACTTCAATCCTCATGACTTAGTTGTAAGTCGGCATAAATGAATTTAACCATTTAAATTATCGCTTCAATCCTCATGACTTCGTTGTAAGTCGGCATAAATTAATTTTACCATTTAAATTATCGCTTCAATTCTCGTGACATAGTTGTAGATCGGGATAGATGAATATTACGATTGGGCAGATAAAGGGCTTAATCGTGGAAGTTTCTTCCACTTCAAAGATTTATTCCACATGTCTTAGATACTTAAACATTCTCAGCCTCTACCGCACCCTTCATATGGAGAAAATTGGATGGCGATTTCCTCAGTGATATTGGGTGTAAATATGAACTTGCTACATAAATTTAAGATAAGAAAGAAGTAAAATGAACATACTGTGAAAAGTAAGTGGTAAAAAAATGATCGTGAAAGTTACATCGACTAAGAGCAATATCAAAAACTAAGTCGCGGTTAAAGCGGTAAAGTAGTCATCAACCTTCAAAAAAATAGTTGTCATGCTTTTGTTTACTTTTTAGGGAAGAGAACCAGCAAAACATGGCCGTATTTAAAGCGGTGAGTAATTGGCCGCCGGATTGTTTTATTATAAATGGGGCGGCGATAAAGTTGAACTTGGTTTTAAGTTGTGTCTAAAGAGCGGAAAAGTGACGTTAAGTCGATGACGACCCGCAGTATGTATGTCACTTCCGGTATGAATATCATGTAGTATTATTGATGCTGAAATTATTGCTAGTAATGCTGAATATTATTAATGACAAACTGTTTTCAAAGGTTCGAATTGAACTTACCATGCCTTTCACCCATGGAGAGTTTAATAAGTAATTTTCCCCGCGATAAATGCGATAAGGAATTTTATTCTCGATGTGCAGGTTATATTTTTGAAGTGTTTATCGTTTGACTGAACAGTCAAGTCGGACAGCAAAGCACCATTTCCCGCCAGCATTACCTGTTGGGTCGAATCAATTAGAAAGTGTTAAGACTCTTAGAACTCGCAGGTCTTTTTACAGTAAATATTCCTCAATAGAAAAACATCTAGAAGTTAAATTTCAGTGAAATACAGACGACTAAAATGTAGTAAATTCATCATTTATCGAAACAAGGTTTAGTGCAGAAAGTGAGCAACAGGCACATGTGAATACGACCAATGTTTTTTTACAGAGACGGTCACAAGGGACGTCGCGGTTTCGCCCTTCCTGTAGACAGAAGTAAGCTTTAGAATCTGAAAGGCGAGCGGGAACTGCTGGTGTGTTCCCAGTGTGCTTCAGTGTTCTGCGGTGAAGCGATTCTTTAAGCCGCGTAAAAGCTCCAGAAAATTTTTCTCCTCCCACGAAAAGAACGCAATTCCATAAGTCGGCCTTCCTGTTCAATGAAACGCTCAGAACAGTCATCGGCGATGGCTTTTGTCTTTTGAACGAGATTTCCTGTTTGCATTCGCCGCGTGTTAGGTCCGACAACAGACCAAATTACACTCTTATTTTGAGCGGTGAAGCACTTTATTTTAAGCGACTGCTTCTTAAAAGAAGTCTAAGGTCTATTCTCGTCTTGCTGAGAGTCAGGCTGCTCTACCAGCTAGGCTCGCCCCTGCACAATGAAATGTTCCTTGTCCATTTCTGCGGTAATTTTAATTCAGCTCTTGGGAAGGAAGCTTTGGCTCGGGAGGCTCTGAGGCGCTCTTATCCCTACAATAAAAGTAATAAATGAACTAATTAGTTAAATATTACTCTTCATAATGGGATTGTGATATTATTTTCATCTCTACCTGAAATTAATTCTAAAAATTTTGTCCATTATGATATAAGAACGAATATGTTTTGATCTCTAGATTTTCCACCCATTTCATAAATTTTCTAGCAGTTTCAAAACAAACTCTGTTGTTGAGCAGAAAAAGTGCAGTTAGGTCTGTTAGGACCTTGTAGCATACGCACGAAAATGTTTTCGAATCCATTTTGAATACAGAAAAAGTCAACAACACGCGATCATCAGTGGCATAATTACACGTTGTGACAACCAACCCTATTGTGGGCCAATGTCCCCAAAATGAGAACGATTCATACGGATGCTGCTAGTTGTTTGTAGCGAGCTGAATGCAACCTTATTGCAAATATACATAAGGTTGCTGATAGTTTTCCGCGTGACACTAACTGCAGCCTTATTATACAAATAGTCTAGCTTGTATAGGATTTAAAACTTAATTACATTTTTTCCGGTTGAAAATCATTTTGTCTAACTGCAATTAGGCGCGTGCAAGATGAGTGAACCGAAGCTGTGTTGCAGCCCCAGCAAAACTACTCAGGTAAGATGTATATACGGTGACAGGCCACTGTCGTCCTGAACAGGTAAGGGCATGTCAACTAGAGACCTGAACAGGTAAGTGTACGTCAACTCCACACCTGTCCTGTGTACAGCAGACGGGACGATCTGACGTCAGGTGTGGGTGTGACGTCAGGTGTAGGTATCAGGCAGGTTCTTCCAGCATCCAAATCTTTTCTGATCAGCATCATGGTGAATGTTGAAATGTGTAGAACTTAACAATCATACTCGTAATGATGTATTTGTGCCATGTCTTATGAGGCTCACTGTTGCGTTGATCTTTACGATCAGGCAACGCGATTAGAAGTGTTTTATTAACTCGTTCCATTTGTTTAATTATTTAGTGCTCCCAATTAGCGTTCTCTGCACCGTCGGCTGCTTACGCTCCTTTTCCAAACTCATTTAAAATAAACGCTCATTTACTATCGCTCTATTTAGTTTTAAGAAGCTGGTTATTTCTGGCAGAATTTTGAAAATTCCCACATCTAACTGTCGCTGAACAATCTCACAGTGATTCACGTGCACTTAGTAACCTCCAGCACGGAATAGAGTATCAGTCTGCGCAACCTAACTGCGCTCACTAAACGTCAGAATGATCTGCGCACTTATGTACGTGACATGTATTACACGCTCATTTTACAGCCATGAGTGCGTGTAACACACACTTTGGATACCACACGCACACACACACACACACGCAAGGAGCCACATTAGGATAAGACAGAAGGGCCATCATTTACGGTTACGGCGCTTAAACTTCCATTGCGCAGCCGCCAGCTCTTCTCAGTGGTTCATTAGGCCTTTAAGAGAGAGAGCTGAAGCCCTTAAGTTTATTTACCCTTGTTTAAGAGAACAAAAGATGGCCGCCGCGACCGGGGCCATGGACAACGTTGAGGCGGAAATACAAGGCGGTGTGTTTTACTAAACCGCCAGCTTTGTGCCGGAAAAGTTTCTTTTGAAAGAAACTAGTCTTCATTTCGTGTAATTGTTGAACTTCCTGGAGTGGTCGAGGTGTTGCCGTCCTCCGTTCACACGCTAAATGAGCTAACTCTTTTGTATAGACTTGCTCGAATTGTTCTCCAGGTCTTCTTAAGCACGTCAGATGCAACAATAACTTTAGTGATGAACGTGAATCTTGCACTATAGGTTTTTTTCTTTTTTAGAAAGTGAAACAATTCAGTTTCCGAGCTGGTCAGTCCTTTAGAGAGCATGCAAGTGTACAGAGAGAGCAATAAATATCTGATACGCGGTCGAAATTTACTACTTACTTCAGTTATACACCAGAAAAGTAATCAAAAACACATCATCTGATGAATTTTTGCACGATGAAAACTGATCCGGCATCTGAGTGCATCAATAGTAAGAGATTACTGATTACATCAAAATTAAGAAATGAAAGTTGCAAAAAGATCCGATACATCTATGAAAAGCAGTTATTATCTGGTGATGTGACCTTTCTTTGCCAGTACAGCTTCCAAAACCGTGCGTCACATTTACTTAGAAGGTTTTTGTAAACATTTGTACGTATCTTTGCTCATTTCTACCGGCATATTCTTCTTAAGCATGTTAGATTTCTCGCACCCATTTTCTGAATCCTTAATTTTATTACATTTTATTGGTGACGTCAAGTCACTTGCAGACTGTAAAATATTTTTAGAATCCCGCGATACATCTGGACATTCATTTTCTTTCAAAAACATGGATTTTGCCAGGACTTGCAGAGGAGAAGCAGCCCCATACCAACATTCTACCTCCACCAAACTATACGCTTATG
>VOMN01071218.1:0-30918 GCA_014899125.1 Orchestia grillus | reverse complement strand
TCAGGTGTTGGGGGGGATGGCAGGAGCGATCTATGGTGGGGTCAATGAAGTCTAATGGGAGAAGAGGAAGGACGTCATGTATTTAGGGAGAGTAAGATGAATTCATAACCAAATAGGGAAGAAGTCGCATGCATGCGCGATGGCATGAGAAGGGCGGTAAGTATATGAGAAAAGGAGACGAGATGAAGGACTCGATTGTGAAATGATAAGATATGAGATCGAAAGTACAGTAAAGGCAGAGGAAAACAAAATATCGTGTCAGAGAATTCAAGTCTGAAGGGAAATTTAAAATGGGTAGAAGAAAATAAACATCATATGATGATAAGTCAATTCCTTTTGTAGAGAGGAAGAGAGCCTACAAAAATGAGAATCTGACATAGAGAGATTATCACGAGGAACAAAGAAGGTACGCTAACGAGGGGTAAGCTGAAGGCGTCGATATTTCAGGAAAGAAAAGAGGCTTGTGAGGAGTTCACATTGGTGAGAGGGAGAGGGTGAGGCAAAGAGAGGAGACGGAGGGGGACGCGTGTGGGGACATTGGATGCAGATAATGAAAACGGAAACGGGGACTGAAAAACATGAGACAAAAATGTACTATAGTATACATTTTAGCGGATCAGAACAGCAGCAGTTCAGCAACACGGTCTGCAGTATATGAAGCCATTCACAAAAATTGTGCAGGAGAGAAGTACCGTGCAATTTATTGGAAGCCTCTGTTGAGGATAGAGAGGAAATTCTCTCAGCGTCTCACACAAATTGCGCATGAGAAGCAGAGCTACCAATCTGAGTCATGACTTGACACGCGTCCTGCCACGGTGCTAGTTTACAGGGGGGACGCGCTCCGCCGGGGGGCATACAGCAGGAAACTTTTTAAAAATTTTGACCGAGTTGAAAGAGGACTCTGAGAAAGGACTAGAGACTCTGAGAGAGAAATAGGGACTCTGAGAAAGGAATAGGGACTCTGAGAGAGAAATAGGGACTATGACAGAGAAATAGGGACTCTGAGAAAGGAATAGGGATTTTGAAAGAGAAATAGGGACTATGACAGAGAAATAGGGACTCTGAGAAAGAAATAGGGAATCTGAGAGATGAATAGGGACTTTGAGAGATGAACAGGGACTCTGAGATAGAAATAGGGACTCTGAGAAAGGAATAGGGACTCTGAGAGATGAACAGGGACTCTGAGAGATGAACAGGGACTTTGAGAGATGAATAGGGACTCTGAGATAGAAATAGGGACTCTGAGAGAGGAATAGGGACTCTGAGAGATGAATAGGGACTCTGAGAGATGACTAGGGACTCTGAGCGAGGAATAGGGACGAAATATACAAGGGCGAGTCCCAATATGGGACAATTGCAAAATGATTTTGACAATGATAATACCATTAATATTTTGATGCTAACAATTAAAGAACATTTTCGAGCCTGGCCATCGTAATAAGACTTTTTAACTGGCAACTACGACGAGATTGTAGCAAAGACAATTCCTCTGATATTTAGCGCCCGAAAGCTGCTTTTTCAATATCGAGAGACACAAGATTTTTAATTTTTTTTTTTTGAGGAATCGAAGGAAAATATTCAGCGGTTGCAAATTTAGAAATAGTCAAGTGCGAAAAAGGCTACAGGAAGATAAAACATTTAGGTTCTATAAATTGAAAACTATCAAATAATAACGTCTCTAAGACACAATATGCAAGCGTACATGTGAAGTAAGATATTAACCAATACATGACTGCACATCGCTACATACAGTTATTTGTTAGCTGTAGGAGACGCTTTCGTTTTTAGCAGAATAGCATTTACAAACATTAGTTATGGTTGCACCGAGGGAACACTTCAGCACCAAATGCCACGAGTTTGTTAGTTTGTATTTCTTCTTCTATTTTTTATGTCGCACTAAATTAGTTAAGCAAAGAGCAGGCAGTACAAAGTCTCCCTAGCGGTGGAGAGTTGTACTCCGCCATGCAGTCGCGGCTTCAGACTACGCTGTGCAGCTGTACATACAGCTGTAATCCGGCATGCAGCCGCGGCTTTGGACTACGCTGTGCAGCTGTGCATACAGCTGTAATCCGGCATGCAGCCGTGGCTTCGGATTACGCTGTGCAGCTGTACATATAGCTGTAATCCGGCATGCAGCCGCGGCTTCGGACTACGCTGTGCAGCTGTACATACTCGAGGCAAGTGCTGCTATCCCAGCAGCCTTCATTTCAAAGCCACTCAAACATCTACCACTAATGAAAACAAGAAATGCATCGAATCGAAACAAGACAAACTTTTATTTAGCACGCTCACTTCACCACACGTTGTTTATAGAAACAAAGCAAGGCACTTAAAATTTACAAGCAGAGAATACAATCCAGAAGCACTTCGCACTAACTATTCCAAACCAATCGGACTCTCACAAAGAGACAAAACTGCCGAGCAGTCACTCTCTATCGTTGCTGCAGGCAAAAATAATCATGCTCTTGCACCAACCAAATGTACATCACAAGTCAGGACTGGGAAAACAAGCAGTACAAGCAAAGAGAAAATACGGTACAAGCAGTGGTGGACTCGCTATCCTAGTTGAGTGGTGCACCAACTAGTGAGGATAGACGCTAGTGCTATTTAGGACTATAGCCTAGTGCTGTACAATGCTCTAACTGGAGGCCCGGGTTGTCCAGAAACTGTGGGTGTTACGACTAGTTAATTCAGAAGATGTATTGCAAATGAGCTAGGTAATAAATTACACAGTACAGCGAGTTGATATGTGGTGAAGTCACTCTCCTTTCAATGTAGATATCGAATGTATAAAATAAGGGTATACATTTGTATTCATAAAACAAATCTGTTTGAATAAAAGAAAGCGCGACCACGAACACAGAAGTATGACCTATCGTACGCTCCGAAGGGCTTAATCCGTATATTACAGGAGAGAAACAATTTCATGAAATTATAGTTTTCTAAATGTTTTGATGAGCTGATGAAAATGTCGCAAACTATCTTTCATTGAAAAAAAAAGAGAAAACAAAACGAATTTCGCATAACGAAACTTCAAGCATTAGCGAAAACCTTTCTCAACATATACTCCTCGTTTATTTGTTACGCGTTATTCTTAACATGATAAGCCGAAATATGAACAAAAATGCGTACGTTCAAAATTAATATCAACGTTCCGAAATAACACTCCATTGTGCTGGTAAAATGAATTCATAATAATTTGGTTACGGTCGAGAGAAAGTTTTCAATCATCTTTTACCGAAGCATCATTTTTGAAAAAAAAATTTCATTACTACTCAGTTTAAGGAAGGGCTGAGGGAGAGAACGATTTCAATATTTTCTCCTTGACCGTAATTTGACGCCTCATACGTTCCATTTGACACCCTGTGAGCCTACGTTTTGTTCTACTTCAATCATTGAGTAGAATACATATCGTCGACCTGCTGCACAGGAACCAATGAATAGCCTGTAGCAAGAGTACTAACCTGCATCTACGCTAGGTAGGCGCTCTCAAGAAGTACAAGTACGTTGGGTACGTTGGACGAATGCGCTGAAGCAAAGCACTTACAGCTTACGTTACTCTAGCGCACCGACGGCTGCCTCAGGCGCGCCATGTACGCAAGCGCACCGACGGCTGCCTCAGGCGCACCATGTACGCAAGCGCACCGACGGCTGCCTCAGGCGCGCCATGTACGCAAACGCACCGACGGCTGCCTCAGGCGCGCCATGTACGCAAGCGCGGTTGTACTGACGACAAAGTCACTGCCAGAATCTGTGACGCACCAACTGCCACAGCTGAACGTAATGCGCCTCTTTCGTCATCTTGCGCTCCTTCTTGATGAACTCGGAGATCCTGAGGCGGGGTCCCAAGTTGAAGAGGGCTCTTTTCACCCGCACTTTAGCCTCGGAGTCTTCCAAATCTTCTTCTGAATCTTCCGAGTTATCTGGGTCATCATCGTCTTCTGCCTCAGACGACGGACGCATCGTGCTTCTCTAGAAATTTTCGATGATATCACTTGATTTTTCGAGAGCTTTTTTCGTTGAAGCCTACTACGAACGACTACATTTTGGCGCCAATGAGAAATTAGAGTTTACGATTTCGATGCGTTTTGATTACATCACTGACTGAATGTTGCATTCAACGTCAGCTTGAGACTTGGAAGAGGAAAATCTAAAGTAACGTTAAGAGCATCGAACGCAAGAGTGTATGATAAAGAAAAACGTAGATTACCACTCAAACATAGAAATAAAATAGAATAATTTAAACACAACAAGAGAAATGAATCGAGTACTCCAATCCAAAGAGCAATCTTACATAGAAATGTATGCCTCGAAAAACGATCATAAATGCTTATAGATGAGCACAAAAGAAAACCAAGTTATGAATTTGAACAGTCAAACTTAGTCTTCACGTGTAAACGATAAACTTTCTCGTGTCCAGTTGTATTGGCGTTCGCTATACGTTCTTATTTGTTTTAATTGGCTTTGATTGAGGTCACAAATTCACTTTGCTCAGAATAATCACTAAAATTGTGAACAACTCATTGACCAATAAGCTTTAGGGCGATCGAGTATTTCTGGACGAAATCTCGACATCTTATCGCTGAGGAAATCTGTCATCTTGGCTGGAGAGAATAATTCGTGAGTTCTTCTTCACAGATCGGATAGCTGCTACGTACTAATGCGACATTATGCGTTCGGGAGAAGAAAACTGAGAAATTTCTTATGCTCTAGAAATACACATGTAAGTGGTTCCCTGCCCGACCTTTTGATAAAATGTCAGTGTTCTCGACAGGACCTGTAGGTTTCTTCTCAGCCCTAACTCTAAGCTCGCCGTTGATGTGAGTAGAGTGTGTGTGTGTGTGCGTGTGTGTGTGTGTAGCTACCATGGTGATCATTTGCCCAGTTATTTTCTAAACATGGAAACTGTGAGGGAAAAATCCTCACACCTGCTTTCGGTAAACTGTAATTAGAAAGTCGAGATTTACTCCTCTCAATCGTTTGAACTTAAGTTAGCTATTTAAAATCAAATTTTCACTCTTTAGGACATCACAGAGTAAAAAATTTCGAGTTGGTTTGAGTCAGCAGTTGTTATATAATAGAAACGACTCAGATTGATCCTAAACTTACATGAAAGGTAATCCAAACCTGGCTTAAAATTGAATGTATCACGCATGATGACCATCAGCTCATCTTTGAAATCCAGCTTTTGAGACTCCAGATCAATCTACCGCTAGTCAGGCATCCACAACTAAGGAGGCTTGGACTGGTGTCCCAGAAGTAACTGACCCTTGCGTTGATGAGTAAATAGGATACCAAATCGTAAGGCGCAGAAGTAACTGACCCTTTTAACTTGGATACACATTTTAATAGGCCTTTCTGTCTGGATACCTCGAATCAAAAGAAACTTGCTCTAAAAGCTTATACAAAAGTAGATTTTTAAAATTTAAAAAACAGTATAAGAATCGATTCCACCATTCATTGGGTGCTGAAATATGTTTTCCTTCTTGCCAGCTTTGGCTGTACAGAATTTTGACCAGCACGTTTAATATTTTTTGTTGCCTTCAGTTAGCTGCACCACACAGTAAACTAATCAATGTAGGTTTAGAAATCGCAGAGCATGCAATTAGGCAACATGCTAGTGCAAGACGTACTCAATCACTTTGAACAGTGATCGCAATCACTTTGAACAGTGATCGCAATCACTTTGAACAGTGGTCGCAATCACTTTGAACAGTGGTCGCAATCACTATGAACAGTGGTCGCAATCACTTTGAACAGTGGTCGCAATCACTATGAAAAGTGGTCGCAATCACTTTGAAAAGTAGTTGCAATCACTTTGAACAGTGGTCGCAATCATCTTGAACAGTGGTCACAATCACTTTGAACAGTTCAAGTCCAAGTCAGTAGACGAGCAGTTGTCGCAACATTCACCACTCACGATCAGGATCGTCCATTTGCCTCGTCGGTAAATGAAGCGATAGTTTCGCTAGAGAGGAGAGGGAAGGATCAAGTTACAGCTACAGGAGCAACAGAAGAGAGGAAATAGACCATCGATAATTTCAGTGGATTCTTGCTAATCGATAGTTTATAAAGATTACATGCATTCTCGTCAACATGTCTACGGCGTTCATTTTTTGTACGTTTACCAGAGACCGTATGTAGCATATCTAAAAAAACATACATACAACTTTAAAACTTGCTGAATTTCTTTAGAATTTGAACTAAAATCGGTTAGAAGCGATGCTTTGTGTTCTCTGAACAGGAACTCGCAGAATTCAACACCCACCCTTATTGGCGGTCGCTGAAGCCGTAAACAAGTATAGTATTTAACACGAGATCGAAAACAGAGAGTGAAACGCAAGCAAGTTTCACTCAATGTTTGTGGTACAATGAGGTTGTTGTTGTATTGGAATCAGAGAAAACTATTTAATATGACAACACTATCTGAAAAAAAGGAATTAATCATTTACACAATTAAAACTTCTATATTTAAGGGTAAAATGTCTACGATAAGCTTTATTGGTTGGTACGGGAACGGTAGGGGTCGGTATAGATGTTGGGGCGCGGGGTGTTGACCTGAGTGTTAACTCTGCATAATCCCTCGTGATCCTCAGACGTGGATGGAAAAAAACGGTTCATAGCGCTTGTTTTCGGTTGGTCACTGGTTAATTAATCCGTAGTAGGAATTATGGACTCAATTATGAAACTTGAAGTATCTTTTATCGAGTATACTGGGAAGGCTATGTCAGATCAGGTCAAAGGTTGAACTGTGCTCTACACCGAATTACGATATTCGGAAAAAGAAGAAATTTAACGTTATCAATACTGCAATACATATAATTCATTATCCGTTAGATCTCATAGAGAATTTTGAATAATTAAAGGACGTTTGCTACCTTTATGATACTTACTAATTAACTTACAGAGAGCAGTGTGTGCGAAGTAGTCAATAAATGTTCATAATAAATTAAGACTGCTGCACATACAGCTAACCAAATTCTAAAGCAGGTTAAAATGTGGGATTGATCCAGGATCGCAAGGGATCGGCTTCGAAGAGTTGATCTGCAGTCACAGAGAGCAAAAAGAGTGAAGTGAATTTTTCAAAATTACAAGTGCAGTGCTGGCTGTAAGTAATGAAGTGCAGTGCAGTTTATTAGCGCTGGAGTGCAGTGGTGTTAGGAAGTGCAGTGCAATCAGTGCAATACTGCAGTGGTGTTAGGAAGTGCAGTGCTATCAGTGCAATACTGCAGTGGTGTTAGGGAGTGCAGTGCTATCAGTGCAATAGTGCAATGGTGTTAGGGAGTGCAGTGCTGTGTTCGTAGCAGTGCATTAGGGAATTCACGATCCCAAAAACCCCGTATTGTGCGCACACCATGGGTATGACAAAAAATTTTGAGCTCAATCATATGATTTAATTCAAGTTCGTGTAGTGCCACGCACCACTTGAGAGGGAAGCGTGTAGTGCCACGCACCACTTGAGAGGGAAGCGTGTGGTGCCACGCACCACTTGAGAGGGAAGGAGAGCAAAGAGCGTCGAATAGCAGTGCGTGAGGTCGGTGGGAAAAGTGGCATTTATACGGAGGCAAGGCTAAAAGAATTTACGATGAGGAAATGGCGAAATCAGTGGTCTTCGGTATAGTAGTTAGCTCACAATTGAGATCAATTATTATTATACTCGTATATAATAACTCCGTGTGAGTTTGTGCCAGCAAAGAACATCTCTAACATAGCACGATTATGAAAGCAGATGATTACATTTTAAGTGGTGAGGTAATTCATCCTACATATTTTATACTGCAGCGTTACAAGTGCAAAAAATCAATAGCATGAGATTCACCTCAGTTGCCCTTCAGTACTTATAGCATTTTATGATAGTTTCTTGCATTGCATGTTACATCAGCTCGTACTCGCGAACCAATATGTTCATTTGATTCTCCATATCAGCTTGAGATGAGTCATGAAAAGTAACCGCATGGTCATTGAAAAAATAATAAAGTTACTAACCAAATTGATAATTATAATTCAGAAGTTACATAAATATTTTCACTCGACTGACACTTAATCAATTCAGGGAATCCAGAATTGTTCAGGCGAATATTTCATCAAATTCCATAATTCAACATTCGACAAAATTCTTGAAGATCTTGTATAATCATAATGTAAGGTAAGTTTATTAACCTAATTAAGTTCTGTTCGCAAGCAAAATTTAATATGTGTGGCTTTTAGAATTAGGGTAAACAATAAGTTAGAGCAATGACTTATGTGACAAACAAGCTTTATGAGTTTAAGCAAAGGATAAAATCGTATGTAGCGAATCCGCTGAAGGACTACTAAGAATGTTTTTCTCCAGTTTTTTAATTCCCTGACGCTCTTTAAGTCAGGTTCCTTCATGCCAAGCATTGAAGTCTAATTTAGGAAATTTGTGAGAATTAGGAGATGTCAGTGACTCATGTTCCTCATACGTAGCTGCATACAGCCAGCGCCCAAACCAGGAGCATCTTGCACGAATTAAGATCTCGTGAACATTTCCTCTCGTTAAGCTTCCAAAATTTTTTGAACAACAATCGGGGATGTGGAGAATCGGCCAGCCTCAAAGTGATGCCGAAAATGAAGGTAACGAGATTACAACATCGATAAGGTCTGAGCTAACATCGAACTTCTATGTAGATCCGAGGACTACATTTAAAGATTGAGTGCAAGTGAAAATTAGGTGAAATACAAGGTACTCTTTTAGAGATAATGTGCATCGTGAAGTTGGAGGTGACATACGTAACTCACCCTGGACGACCGAACAGCCTCTGCCTTGATCCTGGCAATGTCGGCGTCGGTGGCTTCAAAGAGACCATAGCGAAGAAACTTCTCGACTTTCTGAGGCTCGTCGAGCACTTTTGGATTAAGATCCTCGGACGTCGAGTTTCTGTATTTGTCGAAGTTCAAGGCTATTCTCTTTAACTCCTTGTACTTTTTCGTTCTCTCTAACTGCCTTTTTCGCTCTCTCAACTCCCAAAGCCACTCGGTTTGCTTGGGATCCTGTTGTGAGAGTCGCTCAACTCGCAATCGGAGCCAAAAGTTACCAGATTGATGGTCGGAATTCCAGCATCAGCTTTGCCGATAACAAGGGAAAATATATGCGTTGTTTACGCGTTGTTCAAATGAACTAGGGGACAAATCGGTCAGCATTTTCAATTCATTTGACGGCGAATGAAATTTTGAGGGTTCGTGCCAGGCATTTGATGAACTCGCAATGTAACGTAGTCCAATTTTCATGTCCATTATTCGTGTAATATGGGCCGCACAATTTGAAAGAGAGATCGTTGTTCGTGTTAGGTTTTGAAATTGGAATAATCCGTAAAGGTGTGAGGATTTCGTCGGTAGGTTTGCCGGGAGAGGCGGGACGGGCAGCCGAGGATGTCAAGTCAGCCAATTTGTTAGTTGTAATAAGTCACGGTCCGAGGGACGGCAGCATGGAAGGGGAGAAGGAAAAGGTTAGTTCCAGGAAAAACACAAATGAACATAAATTAAAAAAAAAGTTTTCTACGAAATTACCACACTCACTTGACAATTATCAGGCGGGAAGTGCAAGGAATAATGGGCTTCATCTCAAAAGTAAAGTTTAAGTCCGGTTATAGAGCATCAATGACTTCCGTACAAGATTTCAAATTTATCAAGGAAAACTGATGCTCGTCGCTTAAAATCAATGCAATCCTAGGAATTAAGAAAAGCAAGAGAAACATGTGGAAAACAACTCTTCCGGTTACTGATGGTGACACAAAACTTTACGCTGGATTTCATCATGAGACAATCAACCTCGATGAACTTATTCGATAATTGTGAAACTCCAGCGTTGATATCGAGCTTACGGCGACAGAATGGCACCCCGCCGCTCAAACTGGGCACCTATGTGGTACCCATTTCAGGCACGATGGGAGGTAGGGAGGAGACACCTATGTGGTACCCATTCCAGGCACGATAGTAGGTAGGGAGGAGACACCTATGTGGTACCCATTTCAGGCACGATGGGAGGTAGGGAGGAGACGCCTATGTGGTACCCATTTCAGGCACGATGGGAGGTAGGGAGAAGGCGCCTATGTGGTACCCATTTCAGGCACGATGGGAGGTAAAGAGGAGTGTATGTAAATGCTAGAGGCTTATACGCCCTCTACTGGCTCCCAATGTTATCATTTCATGTTACTGTTCGATATTGGGGCAAATAATGAAGTAAAACTTATTCATCATGTGTGAAAAGATTGATTCGTGTACACAAATGAAATTGTTTTCATTTTTCAACGTTGAAAAGAACTAGCATTTTGAAGAGGCGGACACAGGTCTTGGTGGCACCCAAGCACCCCAACATTAATGACATCAATCAAGAACATATCGCGCGCACAAAATAACGATACTTTTAGATGAAGTCCATTATTAGACTGTGCGTTGTGACAAAAATACTCATCATGCGAACGATTTTGATACCATCGGTCATAAATGGGAAGTTTCTGGGAAAAAACTATAAAAACAGGCACGAAATCAGAATTATAGGTAAAAGTATCAAGAATATAAAATGAGCTACGTAGGTGCAGGATGTAATTATTGGATAAAGGTTCACTACGAAAACAAAAGCAAAAATACTGTAGGGTAGTGTTGAGAAAAACCCTGCTTAATCAAGAAGGACTTACACAGGAAATGCGAGTATAAATTAATTGCATTCAGAACTCACGAGCTCATCAAATCTCTTAACTTCAGTCGAGCAGCTCGTGCAATTGGTGCAGAAGCTTATTTTCATTTGCACCATAATTAACGGTCCACCCCAGCCGTCACGAGCCTACTCTTTGATCCTCACAAGCACTGAAGCGAAGGAACTGTAAAGGCCCTTCACGCGATCAGTGGATGTCTAAAGACAGTGCTGGAAGGCAATCAAATAAGGGCATCAAATATGGGTGCTCTCGATTCTGGAGTCGGGACAGTCTTTTAACTTCCAACCTGACTCCATAATACATGTAGGGAGCACAGGTAGCCATCGATGTCCATATTTGGGTGTCTGGCAACACTGTCTCCGAACATTGAACGATCTCGTAAAGGGTCGTTTAGGTGCACTTCGTCCGATTTTAGATGTGAATAAAAGTAAAGTCACAGCGTTCCATTATTGGTATGAGGAGCATTTACAAGCTCATTCTAGCGACAGCGCTGTCAACAGACCTTACCAAAACATATTCATGCACTAAAAACATGCGAGTTTTAAACTTCTTCGGGTGTTTTATGAGAATCTATTGCTTTGGTATGCTGAAAATTTCATTGTTACGAAAAATTCCTCCCCAGTTGCAAATGTATGTGTTGCTAGTGAAGCAAATTTGGATTCCTTTCGATGCGAAGTAATATGTCAGCTGTTTTTTACATATATGACATTGTGTGACACGAATTAAACTGATTACTTTCTTCACCACTCACCGCCTCAGGTGAGCTGCCACGCACCTCGTGCGTATCAAGCTTACACGACGCAGATAAATTTATCAAAATAACATTTCTTCTGAACAAATTGTTTCACTGGTAAACAATTGTTATAAAAACCCTCAAATTTATCGAGATTAGTTAGTTGTAAATTAAGCAAAGGTTAGAGCGAGTAATAATGCCGTGTCTCTAACTTACGCACCAGAACTTCTCGACACACACTGTCAAACAAAACTAGATCAGCTAACTCATTTGTACGCGCATGCGTGCATGCTCTACCACAGGGACGGAATAATTTGCCACTCATGACAAGGAAAGAAATGATTGGTTAGTAAATGAAAATAATTTTCAGCGACCGTTGCACTGACCAGAATTGCACTCCATCCTGTGCACGTCGTAAGGCGGCCTCGTGAGACACAGACACGTGCACGAGAACGCATGCTTTCAAGCGACACACAGAGTTTCAAGTACAAAATCAAGATAGAGCGTAACTGACACACGGTAACAAGACTCTACAAGAATGCGTAGTTCAAGTTTTCAAGACGTTAGTGAATCATAAAGTCACGCAGCATGCACATTAACAAATCTCAGGAGCTGTTCACGCATAATCTCTCCGAACTCTCTAATGCTGTTTCGTATTTTGATCGGCGTCCTTTTAATTGAGACAGTAAATGATCAGACTGACGAACTATTCAGCGTCGAAGACTCAATGGAAATGGAGTTACTTACAGTAAATATTCTTCCACATCGAAAAGGGGCGGCTAACTTTCGCTAATTTTATCTACATTCGAGTCGGTACATGTTTTTCCAATACATACAAGTGAAATCCGTGTCTTCGATCTTTACGAGTGAAATTCGTGTTTTTGTTCTAAACAAGTGAAATTCGTGTCTTCGGTCTTTACGAGTGAAATTCGAGTCTTTGGTCTAAACGAGTGAAATTCGTGTCTTTGGTCTATAGCCATAAATTGATCAGTCGTCGCTTTACTTCACTTGATGCCAAAAACTAACTAAATACATATCTGATAAGTGAACGGACAGCTCTGTAGGGTACACTGACTCATTCGAATGATTGAAGTTTACTGAATAAAATTGACGAACAGAATTAACGAAATGAATTATCAGTTTTTAGGGTGTCAATGCTGTCCGTAACGTTTGATAGTCGTTAAAATTTTTGTATTCGACAAGCGTTAAGTACATAAAATGAGATATTTGCAATGCGAGCATACAGAGATATTTTCGATCATTTGATGTTTTCTCGCATTCATTTTAGGCGATAGGGATTAATCATCAAGATTAAATTTACATCGAAAACTAGGCTCTGTACAAACACCGTATGTACACTGACAAACAACACGTTACGGTTGAAAAAAATTCCTATAGGTTAATCGTGTAGTGCAAACTGTAACCAGATGAAAGAACATAAGCCTCTTGCTCAGCTTCCGCTAGCGAGGTAACAGACTTTCCCACGTAAGGGGGCGACCCGCAGGGCAACGTACTAGGAAGACTTTGTCGGGGCGAGCGGCGAGCGTTAGGATTTTGAGAGGATTGTAGGGCCTCTAGAAGAGAACAAATGAAGAGAGGCATGAGTTGTACTTAAGAGACACCATTTGACGTGCTTTGAGATATCGAGTTCCCTTGTTCGACTGGCCCGTACAGACGGCTGCTCGTTAGGCCTCTGCTGAAACACACGGCACTTTGATCCTTTTATAGTTCAGTATGAAACTAAAATTATTTAAGTTGAGGCATTGTAATCAATCAAAGTTTACCAATTTTGGAGCTTCAATACCCCAGTATCTTGGAAAATAAATAGTCTACTATGTAAGAGAAGAAATGATAAATCCAAAGGAAACAGAACAGTCGTTGGCGATGTAGTCAGAAAAGCCATCAATAGGGGCCACGGGAGAAGAGAACCCTTCAGTTCGGAGAGCACAAGTTCAGCTATGAATGGTTTTCCAAATAATCCGTGGCAAACAGGAGACTACTCTACAGGCCGAGTGCCAGTAAAGAGGAAAAAACTCCGTAAAAATATCACTCGATGTGAATTAAACATTGAGTAGTTGCATACAAGATTAGCGAGAATGTTTGCTGGAGAACTAGCGCAATAGCAGGACTTTTTGGGCTTTTGAGGAATAGTTTCAGCCACTCAGGGAGAGTACGTCTTTATAACGTGAGCTCACAAGCTTATCTTCAACAACAGGAAGTAAGCAAAGGGAAACTCGGGTGAATCTCTCGAGTTCAGCGAAAAATTGGGTGTCTGTTGCAACGGGACTGAGCCGTAAAATCTATTTCAGCTATTGCCAAAAAAACGGAGCGGTTCCGAAGAGCCCGAAACTTCGTTGTGCTCCTGCTGGGAAAATTCTGAGGTACACAAGCAGAGAGAGCGGGAACAAAAGTGTGCATTCCAGGGAAGTGTGTTGGTCGCTGATGAACATGAGGATGTGGTGAGCTGTGACTGCCATGTGAGTGAGGCACAGTTTGGAGTTTGGTCTTTGTGTGGAGCTACAGTATTTGGTTGTCGCAAATCGGATTATTTCTGGACCAGTGTTTACCGTTGAATCTTACCTACAACTCGAGTGGGGTTCTTGTACGTGTACTTGTACAATAAAATGGATGCTCCTATCACCCCACAAACGCTTGTGTCACAAAAGATGATGATGTGTTAATATGGTGAGTTTTGGTCAATAGAGTTTCAGGCGAAGGAGAAGATGCTCTGCAGCAGCATAATACTGTTCACGTGTTCGCTCCAAATGGCGGTTTCCGAGTTAGAAGCGCATTGACACCTTGCTCAGTCAGATTCTGTAGTGGTTTCTTGTTCCTGTTTTGATTGTTCGATAATTTTATATGCCACACTCTGCGATATAGTGGAGACCTTGTTCTTGTCGAGAAGGAACAAGGGCGAAGGGTCTGGGAAGTAACCTCTTAAGAACCCACATTTTTAGTAGCGATTCCCCTTATCTTTTTAACTTGAAAAGTTGAGAGCTTACAATACGCATAGCATAATTGTGCAAATCTGAACTATTAATTTTTCTGAGCTGTTTTGACACATACCCACAGTTTGTGCATTTTGTGTTGAAAGTACATGTCTCCTTAAAATTCCCATGCCTTCACTCAAAAATTTGAAGAAGATATGTGCTGATATGTACTGGAACCACTTTTCCACCTATAATGATGCTACTGCTGTCACGAGCAGCTACAGTAACCGGTATCTTTGAGAGCTAGTTAATTCGCTAGGCGCGATCTTGCCAGCGATACTGATTTGGTTGTAATAGTGTTTCATGCGCGAATAAGCTAGTGGTACTTACCGAGTGTGCGTATAATTGTTGCTTTTAATAAAAGCAAACGATCCTGTTTACGTTGTACGTTACAATAAAGAAGTGGTCATTGAAAAATTATAATGCGCTTCAGCTTTAGGTGAAATGAACTAAAAAGCTTGTGATGTTGAGGTTGATAACTCCTGCAGAGCTGGTCTAATGGTGAGTGATGTATAACGTTAACAGTACTGATTGTTATATGCGAGACAGAACTTTAAATAATGCTTGTCCTTCATGCCAGTACGTAGGGCCTATTATAGCAACACTAGTGTGGTGTAGGTGATCTGTAAGGTTTGAACGTGTGAGCAAAACGGCGATGATGTGAGTACGGTGTGAGCAAAATGGCAGTCATGTGAATACGATGAACAAAATGGCGGTGATGAGAGTGCAGTGATGAAAAAAATGGCGGTGATGAGAGTGCAGTAATGAACAAAATGGCGGTGATGAGGGTGCAGTAATGAACAAAATGGCGGTGAGGGTTCGAGTGGCAGAGTACAGGAAGACGAGGTCCTCTCTTACCGTGACCACGTGTCCTCGGGCCCCGTGCTACAGGGGGGAATTTGGGAGAAATGTGTCAGTTTATTTGGAAGTTGTGGAACTTATGAACGTCGCACCGGGCGTTGCAACTTCCGATGAACATAAAGAACCATCAAATATGCACAAGATGTTACCTGCAACACGCAGAACTAAAATCTAGGACATTTCATATAATAATAATAGCAAATCAAATATGTGTTAGAAGTTAAAGCAAGTTAACATAACTGAATCGGTACCCCATAATGATAAAATAAGCATGGTAAAAAAATGAAGGAAATATCAGTAATTAATTGCGAAAGCTTTGATGTCTTCTCACATCAAGCTCGGCTTGTCTTTGTGAGTCTGGCAGCTGCTCTGAAAAAGTAATTGCCACATTTTCGATATTCGTTAAAACATTACTTATGCCTGACTCTAAACATTGCTTTTGCCTGACTCTAAACATCGCTTATGCCTGACTCTAAACAATGCTTATGCCTGACTCTAAACATTGCGTATGCCTGACACTAAACATTGCGTATGCCTGACTCTAACATTGCTTATGCCTGACTCTAAACATTACATTGCTTATGCCCGACTGTAAGCATTGCGTATGCCTGACTCTAAACATTACGATGGAAAGAAGATCACTTCCCGATTCGAGTGCATGATCATATATAGTCTCTATATTTCCTCCGCTTCCTCATCCCGAAAAACAATTTTACGTAAATGATGAAATATTCTCTACGAGAAGTCAGAACGAATTCGACTCTATGCATTCGTTTATAGAGCCCGCAGCCTGCCTTATTTCAGATGTATGTCCATAAAATGCTGAATGCGATCAAAGGAAATCATTAAAGTGAAACTTGGAACCCGTTTTGAGAACTAATAAATACACAACAGATCTTGGACAAAGTGTGCACAAGTAGACGATTGCCTGAAGTTATATAAGTACATACATATGACTCAAGCGCGATAATTTTCATAAGCCAATGTGAAACTCCGGACTTAACTTCAAAATTTGGATATATCGCACTAGATATTAATACCGAAATCATTGGTAATTGCACTCTCGATATATAACTGTAGGTATTTGTCAACTGCCAGACGCACAAAGGAAGCATTGCTTTACTTCCAGACCATGTCACCCCTTCACCAACATATGTAAATGCAAATAACTATGCAAAACATATACACGAGTTGCAACACATTCCCAGAACATATATAGACGCTAAAAGAACACACACCTAGCCTGCATGAGCCACGTTTATTTCGTGCTTATCAGTAGCCACTCACAAAGAGGGTTTCGATGCTGGAATGGGTGATGTTCCAGTCAAACTCCAACATCTTTTGACCAGACTCGCTTGCGGTCTCTTATCATTTCTAATCAATGTGGTTGTTGACGACAAAAAAAACACAACCTAATTTTTTATGCTTGATGTTCCGTTTCACAAAATTTTGCGAGTTGTGTGTGATGATATACTAAGTTGGCAAACCCTTATACAAGGAAATATTCAGGACTTCCAGTACGGAATAACTGCAAGTGTAAGCAGACAGTGCCAGAAATGAAGCGTTTGCAACTAGAAAAGTTTGAGGTTGCAATATCTGATTGGCATTGAAATGCACACGTCTTTGACAGAAGTTTCCTCTTATGACCCTGTCAAGAATAAAAATTATTGCTGCCTGCTACTGAAAATTGTTCACATTGAAACACATTTGAAGGATTAGGTACGGGCTAGAACCTGTGAAACGTGTACGTCGGATTTCAGGTTTCTAATCCTGAATACAGTATCGTTCTAACTACATTTAATACGCTACATCTATTACAATTTATCTGCACTAAACAAAACTAAACTTTGTAGCCACCAGTCCGCTTGTCAGAGCCTCAGCCTTGCATGAAGTTATTCAGTGCATTGGAGAAGCTAAGTTCAAAACAAGCGACGGTGAAATCATCGTTGCACTGATGTACGAATATCGTAAGCTTCTGAATGATGTTTGAAGAGACATTGATATTAGATTCGGGACCAAGAGATAAGTGGAGAAAAACATAAATCCGGGAAGTTGGCTGAGCTAAGGGATAGCTGAAACTGGATAAAAACACGAGGAATTTGCGAAAGATTTCTTCATGAAAGCTGGGGCTCGACGACAGCGTGTGGCAGCTCCGACACGCACAGGACCAGCATTCTTGTCCAGACATCAATAAACAATGTATCGACCATCAAATTACCGCAAAAATATCACAGGCCCAAGAACAAAAACTATCACATTATGCAAAGACACGAAACAGAGCCCATTCTTTTTCAGTCTCGAAAAAAGTTGCTGGAGCATTTCAGTACAGTAAGTAAATTAATCTAGGAAAAAGACATGACAAAGTAGTCATGGAAACCAGAAATGCTTCACGTTTGCTAAACAAAACTAGTTCATTCCTTCAGTGCTGAGCCGCCAGTAAGACCGGGAACCAGGCTGAGCAAAAAATTTGCATGCTGCTCATTGTAACGACCTGAACATCGCAGTCAAATGGAAGTCAACAGTCAAGCTCAATAGCGCAGTGTAAATTTGTAAACGAATCAGCCGGCACAGTTCAATGACTGCACATTTATAATTTTTAAATGAGTTGAATTATTAGAAAGTTTTGTCTGGTTCTGGCGTCGTGCTGCGGCCAGCCTGCAACACCGAGGGCATGCAGGGAACGCGTGAGGGCGCCGTCGTCTGCTGCGCCGTCAGCAGCGACTGCCAAACTCACCCGTGCCTAGAATTAGGTGGCTTCGCTAGGGCTCGTTAACAAAATTACCTTCACTCAAATTTTAGGCACATCAACCCCTACGAATCCAAAAATAAAATTCCAATTGGATTCGAAAAATTACTAAAACTAAGATTTTCCTGATACTACAGGAACTACTCCAAAGATATTTGCTGCTTTCGTAAAAAATATGATTTTCATAAGCAAAAACTGTTTGAAATAGAGTGAAAAATTATGAGGTGTCCTTCCCCAAAACATTTTCTTAATAATTTCCTGACTTTTTTCTAGTATATTCTAGCATCTACTAAAAGAAAAATTCGTAATATTAATATATCCTGAACTAAAATATCACGGAGGAAAAGTATCATGATGAAAAATTAACCACATTCAAAAATTTTCCTCCTAAGATGCTCTATTTATCTACTTTATTTCTTGGGATGCACTATCCATCTACTTAATCTCTTGAAATCTACTACGTATCCACTTAATCTCTCGGGATGCACTTTATCTACCTAATCAAAATCTTAAAATCTGCACTGCAATCACTTTCTTGTTCTCTTTTAACGGGCTCATCTGAGGGAATTTTTCCATTGATCTCAGGTGCAGTAAGAGGAAGCAGAAGCTAGTCTAACGAAATCTTTTTGGTCTCAGAAGCACAGGGCGCTTCCTCACAGTCGCTTCGTTGCATTTCCTTCACTTAAGGGTCTCTAGAATGATGGTGCCGTGCCTTAAGAGTTTGCTCATCATTTTGTTTACGATGAAAAATGACCCTTTTTGCACTGAAAATCGAACTCGCGGTCATTCCCAGCAAATGAAAAACTAATTGTTATTGCGAGCGACAATCCAAAGTAGAAGTGACATTTTCCACGATAAAAAATTTAACTATTTGTGGTTGTCATTTAGCGAATAATTGTTGAACTCGATTTTACGTCGAAAGATTGGCCAGATTTTAGGAAGAATTCAATCAACGAAAATGCTCTCTGGCATCAGAGGTAAATACGTAAAACCCTCGGTCTGCTGTTGTTGGCAATACTGCTTCCGAGCCCAGCTGAAGGGGAAAAGGCTCTTCCGCCCTTTGCAGGGGGGCTTGACTGCCTTGTTACACCTAGTAGTGCTGAGAGGAGTACCTCACTTTCAAGGCTCTATTGCTCTCTGTTGCCACTGGAATTGAATGCAAAAAGAAGGGGCTTTGGACCAGTTGCAGATTCTAACGTTGAAGCACCCCGTGAAAGCTTGTATTTAAATCATGCGTGTGCTCTATTAAAGGCTCTATAAGCCACGCAAACTAAGACTGTCTATAAATATATGAAGCCAGAATGAGCACTAAATTTATTCAATTGAAACTGTTTGAGCTATATTTTATAATGTATGTAAGTTTAGGGCTCTAAGCCACGCTCTTATATATAATAAAATGCTTAAATTTTTTGAACTATGCTTAAACTGTAGTTGTGCTCTATTGCGTTAGAAGTGAGACCTTTTTGAAGAAAATATATTTGACGTATGAAGAAAATTACGCAGTCAGTGCCGCGCTCTGAGACGACTATCAGCCGTGTCCTACAGCTTCGCGCTCATTGGTCAATCATCCAATTAAGGTCAAGCGTTTCTCATCTGCTGGGAATCTTTTCTTATATCTCATAACTTCGCCTCATTGAATTCTTTCTTGATAGGGTATGATTTAGACCATTTTACCGCGTAAATTAACCAATTCTTATAGCGCCCATTTTGTCTATCAACATCAGCCGTGGATTACCTCAGCTTCGTCTCGAAACGAATAAATTATATAGCCTGTCGAATCATATCAAACCCACCCCGATGCCTATAGCATAGACACATACGTGCCATGTCTCAATGTACTCAGATGCTGTCGGAAGCATCAAGAATAAAAACCATTCCAATTGCAACCTATTTCAACTTAACGTTGGTTGTAGCCCCTCCCAAAGGCGATTCTTATACGTAGGACACACAGCAAACTTTGACGGGTCTCGACCGGCTTTAGAGTTGGTTGAACTCATCTTTAGGAAGAGTTCGCTCATCATGAGACATGAGTTATGGCAAAGCATGACCATCACTTCTCTGAGACTGCCCCTGAGACTCACAGCAACGTCAGCGTAGACGCCTGTCCACACGGCAGGGTGGGTGTCCCTGTACATGACGAGGGGGCGTGCGATGACCGGGATGTACTGTAGCACTTGTTCCCGTACCTCCGCCAGCGTCGACACGTGCACAAAGTATCCTGGGCATTTGAAAGTCGTGCTTGCAAAAAAGCACCGGATGTCACAGGGTATAAGTCAGTCACAGAGTGTCAGCGGAAAAGTGTTTCGATTCACCAGGTGGTTTTTTCTATGAGCGTATGGTTGTTTTTTAATGTCCAACGTGACTAACAATAATGTATTTATTTTTTTCTCAATTTTACAATACCAACATGACGAATACTCTTACAAAAGCCTTTTCAGCACCCAGAATATGGGTCAAAAGACCTCGGATCCCTCATGCAGGGCTGCCAATTTCCTGACATTTACAGACAGCGAACCCAACTGACGAGGAATCTCTAACGAAATCCTATTTTTAGCGTTGAAGGACATGTGCTGCAGACACCTCAACTGCGAGTTCCTTATTATTTTTTTAGTTCTCTTACCCTCTTTAACCCAGACAACGCATGGCTGAATTACCCTCTCATGCCTTTGTTCCTATCCTGCACGTGTTGAAATCGGCTCACGCCATCAGCGACATTTTGTCCTCCTTGTTCTCTTAATTACATATAGGACTTCTGTATAAGTACGTGCACACTCTTTTGATGTATTTTGAAAATTTCGAGATCTGGTTTGCGGTAAAGAGTACAGGTAGTCCACAGAACATCTACGTATTTATGTGCTTTTGTTTGCACATGTCATCTTTGACAGGCTACCACACGCTTCCTCCACCGCATTCACCAGTCGTCAGCACGTCATCCACAGCGAACTGAATCCTTGTTTCCTCAATGACGTACCTTTGTTGGCGCAAGCCATCCACAGCAAGTTGCCGACGTCCGTAATTTCCCGCCCGATGAGGTAGGTGAAGAGGCGCACCTGCCGCTGCGGCCAGTTGAATTGCTCGAAAATTTTGTAGTGGTTGTAGGGGGCACCGTCCGTGATCAACATGATGGCTTGGTTGCACTGCGCTCCCAAGCCTCGCTCGTTGTACTGGCCACCAAAATGTGCGTTAAGAAATTAATGGGATGAGGAATTTGGTTAGGTTGCATCACTGGAGTCTTGATGTTAGGCTTCCGTTGTGAAGCTACTTCCTGGTGTAGCTACGAGAGTGTATCCGTCAAAGGAGGCTGTGATTCTAAGAAACAAATCGAGTGAGCAGACGACTTTGTGTGACTATTTCGAACAGAAATAAAACAGGACTTATACAGTCATTGAAATGTAGGAAGTCACCTCTAATCGTCTAATATTTACAAAGTTTTTAGCTAAGTCTTCCTTCTCAAAAAATGTAAGCCGCTGTTGCTGGGTCATATCTGTCTGATCAGGAATTGGCCGCAATTACTTTGCAATATTTACACATCCAAAATCTGATCGCATGATCGATTCTGTAACATCGAGCAGAAGTGAACAAGTGGTACAAGTGACCAAGCGCAGATAAAATGTAAGCTCAAGTATCATAAAAATTTGTCACACCAATATTTTACTTCATGGCTTGCACGTTCTTACGCCAGCTGTTGATATCAAGCGAACAACCGAGCTAGGGGCGGTATTTCAATAAAGTACTCAAATTATGAAAGTTAACTTGATAAATGAGTTCGTTTAGAGGCACTGAATTTGACAAGATTTGTTAAATTTGATTATGTCAGCGATGTACGCGAATTAAATGACGTAATTTAATAGACGCTCCTCGCTGTACACAAGTCAGCTATTGTATTCCAATTTTCGTTCCGATATGCGAGATTTCTGTACAGTCACTTCATGAACAATTTTCTAAATCCCAAGTATTCAATATTGATACAAATTTTATGCATGACAGCCCAAAACTAGGCTTGAAAGACAGACGTTTAATATCAAGACGTGGAAAGTATTGAAATGGCTGATCCTTAAAAAAACTTTTATTGGAATTTCACCGGCGCCATGACGCTTTATTCTGTTTCGTGCGGGATTTTCCGTTGCCTCAGATGTCAGCACATAACTGCAGTCTACGTCACGAATATACAGCCTGTATAATTGCCTCTCCTGCCGTCAGTATACAGTCAGTATCCTCACCTGAAGTCCTCAATAAACAGTGAGTATCAACCATCGAACAAATCATTTAAAAGTTTAACAGTTTTGTGTCAACATCTCATACATTGCTTCCAAAGCTCATACTCAACTTTTTCACTGAAAGATAAATAATCTAAATTAGGAAAAATCATGGCCGAATTTATGTTAATAATTTGTGCTCTTCAGGATGTTGGGTGCAGATATGACTTTGCTGTTCAGTCCGTGTCCAGTTCTCAGCTATATGTCCAAATATATATATACATACATATATATACATAGAGTCGTGTAGCCCCCAGTCAAAGTTTATCGCCAGGGCATCTATAATTTTGGCCGACCAGGCCTTACCTGAGTTTGGGCGGCCATAATTGTGACTATGCAAAACAGTTACACTAAATAAATGTGAGATGTTGCTTGGGACTAATAGTACAGGAATTCACCATTCTTCTGACTTTTGTACGTACTAAACCAGGCACAGATGAGCGGCGTGTTTTTCGTTGGAACTAAATTGATTCTGTGTCCATAGCTTACTACTTTTCATGGAGGCAATAGTGTGAAGTTCCTGTACTTACATACACGACAGTCCGTGCTTCAGGAAATGGTGCAGTTTGTACACACTCACAACTTCGTAAATTGTCGTCTATTAAGTAGATTTTTAACTACAAATGTTGTTTTTACTCATTTTCATTGCACTAAAATATGATTACTAAAGTCGGTGCAACGTAAAATGTAACTCTAGAGGAAGCAGAGAACCACCAATGAGCGAGAGTGCAACCTTATTAGTGATGAGTGCAAAAACACACCGACGAAAATCAGTCGCTCGCCTGAACTAGTGAAGCGACTCGTTGGATTTGCTGCAAGGTTTCTACCATGACTAGTCAATTCCTGCTGATCGACGAGCTCCGAATTGTCAAAGAATTGTAACCTTACAGATCGAAAAATTATATGTTAATGTGAATACTTTACAAGAATTATTACAGCGAAGTAAAAAGAAAGCACCTCGCTGTGGTGTACAACTTAACGGGACTTAGACAACTTAGCAGGACGTTCGAACGAGGGAGCGGGACGTTCAGGGAGCAAATAATTTTCGTCAGTGTGAAGCAGTGCAAAATGTGCAAATATGGTACACAAGTATCGGTGCTGGTATCTCGACATGTCACACATTATTTTATAGAACGTAGAATGGTTATATTATTGAGGCATTATTTAAAAATTGGTACATAAATAAAATGAATAATATTTGCTACCTTCTTTTCACAGTCAGCCGATGCGGGTGAGTGCTTTGCACAAGGCGGGCACTTATTGCCAAAGTTCATTTCATGTTGTGCTGACCACTGTTTATTGAATTAGTATTTATTTTATGAACATTCATAAAATAGAATTTTCGATAAAAGGAAAGAGAAACATACGAGTATCTGAAATCTCTCGAATTCAATCAGAGGCATGAGCAAAAATCAAATGGGGATATTTTTGGGGGTACCAAGTATTATCTAATAAAAGTATCGTATATATAATTTTCAGTCGTGCAGTGCCAAGTTGAAGTTTATCTGTGACTATGTTGCGATCCTGATGACCCGTACGCACTCAGGATGCTGTGGACTGTTCTATCTGATAAAACTTTCAGAGATGCTTCTTTCGGTGCTTACGTATTATCGGGAGGACCTTTAAAAAAAACGGAATTACCTAACCTAACCTAACCTAACCTTACCTAACCTAACCTAACCTAACCTAACCTAACCTAACCATTACATTTGTAATTCCGACTGTCGGCAAACCAATTGTTCACTCGCATATTCACCTTCTTTTTGCATGACTTGACGTTACATTGCCAGAAAATGCGCGAGCCAAAGTAGAGCTTCATTTTGTGATTGTTCGGACAGATTCGTTCAGCCGGCAAGATACTTTTCTCCTGAAGGAACACAACAGCCTCTTCCTCAGTGCGCGTTTATTAAATCAAAGATCTTCATACTAACCAACAAACCCTGTGCAAAAAAAAGAAAAAGTAAAAATCAAAAGTCCTCCCGATAATACGTAAGGACCCTTCTTTCTTTGTGTAAGCCTCATTTCATATTAATCAGTCGAGGATATTTCACCTGCCTTTCCAAACATCACATGTCGAATATAAACTTTTCCTACGTACGATCTTCATCAACCTTGCAACATTCGGGCCAAATGTTGAAACAACGGCACTCTCCGCCGATTGTATTTACTTCGTAGCTTGTCATGCTACGCCATTCCTCGTATTCTCCATGTCTAGTTATTTACATCTTCAGGGATTAAACATCATAACTACTATTAACTACTATTCTTTAACTATCATGAAAGAAAGAGTAAACTGTCTCTATCACTCTCACTGCTTCAGAATTTCGTTAACTCGAACTGCTAGCATAACTGCTTCTACAAATGCGTCATTTATTTCTTCGTACTACACATTCTTTTACACTTAAGTCACCGTCAGCAAAACTTTTTTTCTGTACAACTTTTAATGTCGTGAAAGCTAAAGAAAATAACCTACTTCTTTTCCTCACATCAACATCATCGTCTACTCCATTCAGTGGAAGACTAAACAACCACTAAATATTTCCACTCATTTTGTCTACCAATTCGTTCCATGAAATATACATTGAAGAGTTATGTTGCCCAAATCTCAATGATTGAAATTCTTAAGATCAACTTATAAAGCACTAAAATGAGGGTTACATCAAGCACAGGTACACGTAAATGGTGGAATATTTTCAACTGTGCAGAAATTGCAGGAAATGGTGCTATTTATATCGACGAAATATTTTCGGTGCTCTGGTGCAAAAGATATAGAAAAAGCTAGTAACGAGTGCACGAGTGTCAGAAAGACAAATATTCTCATCGCACTTAGGAGCAAGTGAAGAAATCGATTTCCTCTAACCTACTTCGTTGCGAGAACCAAGATACATTTTATGTTATCTTTGATTTCAGAATAGGCCAGAACAGTGAAATTAATCTCGCTTTGATAGCAAGGGCTCGTAGACGATAGGGAAAACAGTTTCTTCACGTGCTTCCAAGTCGTAGAGGACTCTTACCTTGCTATTGAACTGTAACGAAGAAGAACATCGTATTAAAACACAGTGCAATAAATCAACGTAGAATGGAAAGAATATTTTCCGTGTGAATTAAACACTCTTATCAACAATTTTTATAATGGAATAGTGATGTAAGAATAATAAGAGAGATTCTTGAAACAGGCTTTTGTTTTCCACGAGCTGCCTCCGTTATGTGGGACAAATTACGTTCGTATAGCAGGAGGACACGAACATTCAAAAACTCGGTAGAAAGAAATTTTACAATTCTGAACGTTTAATTGTTAAAATATAGATAACTGAAATTTCCTCAAATCACATAAAAGTATCAATTGATACTGCAATTCAATGAAGCTGTTTCGGAAGCTAAAATTAGTCTGAACGTTCACATGTTGGTGTTAAAATAAAATAAAACGTGCGGGAATGGCATGTGCCCCATCCGCTCTTCAATGAAGATTTCAACCAGCTGAGCTCGTACGTGCACTAACCTTGCGTACGCAAGCTATGACTGAAAAACAATTAAGTGCAAATCGAAATTCAAATATTCACAGGAGCTATCATCGAAACGAATTAAGTCCACAAATCTAACATAAAAAACAGTGAAAGCTGCCGTTGCATCTATATCTCTGCACTGGCACATAGCAAATGCCTGGATCTTGGGTGAGTACGTGGCTGTAGAGCAATTTCGTATAACAAGTACTGGAGTCCGCGCATTACTTCATTACAGTCAAATTTTCAAATTTACATTCATTTTTGGGATTTGACTTATATAGGCACGGACGCTTCCGAAACTCAATGTACTGCCTCCAAGTACATATCACTTATTAACACGTTGACTCCGAAGTGGGTAATATATGGAACACGCGATCATCTAACCTAACCTAATGCAACCAAAGCACTATCATGTATAAATACAAATTTTCGAGTTTTCTTCAAATTTGTGTTCACCAATCGAATAAGCTAGCTCTGATGTAAAGAAAATTAATAGAGTAACCAAATTTGTGAAACCAAAGTCCTTCATTTTTAAATTCACAGTACAGATATTTGTCGGCATGTAATTTTACCTGTGTGGAGAATCGGAGTCAACGTGTTAAGGATTAAATAGGCCCCCAGATAGCGATACGTGTTTCGTTGGTACAGTGCAAAGTAATAATAATAATTTCGTTTCGAAGAAGGCTTTTCAGAGTCCCATTATGGCAGCACTGGTGCCTTCTTATTACTCCAAATAAACATTTTCGATACATATGTGGAAATTATTGCCGAGATGTGTTGAAATATTTTGTTATTCGGCTTTAATGACTTCACTACGCATACGAGGCATCTAAATTCGCTGAATAGGTTCGCACAAGTTAACATTTCTGGATGAAGTTCTTTGAATGTGCAGGAGTCCCTAACGCGAAGTGTCCCATTCATTTCATGAGGTTTTCACTCCTCGAGAAATCCTCTTAAATTACTATTGTTTATTAATGCACAGTGGCTGTGCACATTGGAAGTTAGTCCTGGGTCTGCACACACTTACGGAGGCCAGTAGCGTGAAGGCTCGTGTCAGGGCCTGGCTGATGTTGGCGATCTGCCCGGTGTCAATTTCCGCCAGCGCCATCTTGAATTCTCCAATGTTCTCCAGGTTAGCCTGCACAGAGTTCGCTAAAGTTGGCTCGGTGTTCTTGAATATGGTCTGGCGCCACTATAATTGTTGAGGAGTGAATGGGAATTTGGTGTATTCAGTAGGCTGAAAAATTAGGATCTCTGACACGGATAGCTTTGGAGAACCAATGTTTCGATAAATATTGTAGGTAATTTTTACATCATGAAAAACCGAAAAAGCAGCGTTTAATTAGAAGAGTGCTTGAGATGAAGTGAGCTTAAGGATTGGAAAGTAAGACTTATACAGGCCGAGGATTGGCTTGGTACATTGATAGGATAGCTAGGTTAACGCAGATGTGCCTAAAATGAATATAATCATGCGTTACACAGCTATAAAATAAAAGAGAATACACGTCAACTGCAAATTTTTAGCTGTATGATGCAAATAAGAAGTATCTTAGCTTATGTACTTATTTCGCATCTTAGCTGCCAAAGCTATACCAGGGCTAATTTTTAGTAGGCACCTCGTTTATATATATGGTCCTAGAAGTGTTAGTCCAGAGTTGACCGGAGAGAGTTGTGCTAAAGTTCACCTTGGGACAGAGCAACACCTCACCTTGGGACACAGCGACACCTTGGGACAGAGCGACACCTCACCTTGGGACAGAGCAACACCTTGGGACAGAGCGACACCTCACCTTGGGACAGAGCGACACCTTGGGACAGAGCAACACCTCACCTTGGGACGGAGCGACACCTTGGGACAGTCCGACACCTTGGGACAGTGCAACACCTCACCTTGGGACAGTCCGACACCTTGGGACAGAGCGACACCTTGGGACAGTCCGACACCTCCCATTGGGACAGAGCGACACCTTGGGACAGAGCGACACCTTGGGACAGTCCGACACCTCACCTGCACCAGGGTGTCGTTGAAGCAGCCCACGAGCTCCAGAGTCGTCTCGCTGAAGGTGAAGATGTTGACGAAGTCATTCTCGTTGAGGGTGTCCAGGATGTTGAGGACTACGTGCTTCGCTATCTCCTGCCTCAGCCCCGTCATCGAACCTAAACATCGGTTACGCAAATATTAGACCATAGAAAAGATCAGTTACGCAAATATTAGACCATAGAAAAGATCGGTTACGCAAATAGTAGACCATAGAAAAGATCGGTTACGGAAATATTAGAGGATAGGAAAGATCAGTTACGGAAATATTAGACGATAGAAAAGATCGGTTACGGAAATATTAGACGATAGAAAAGATCGGTTACGGAAATATTAGACGATAGAAAAGATCGGTTACGCAAATATTAGACCATAGAAAAGATCGGTTACGGAAATATTAGAGGATAGGAAAGATCAGTTACGGAAATATTAGACGATAGAAAAGATCGGTTACGGAAATATTAGACGATAGAAAAGATCGGTTACGGAAATATTAGACGATAGAAAAGATCGGTTACGGAAATATTAGACCATAGAAAATATCGGTTACTGAAATATTAGACTATAGAAAAGAGTTTCGGCTCAAGGTTGAAGAGTAGTACATGTAGAGAGGTGTAACTCCTTACTTTGTCTGGTGAAAATAACAGGAACCATTCTCAATGTTTTTGGGTTCGAAATGACGTGGGTAAGCTTAGCAGACTGAGGTTTTTGAAAGAGTAAACACACTGCGTATGTGTACCACTGGTAAAACTCTACAGAAAGAGCAACTTAGCCTGAACGATAATTAATTGCAACCAGTTCTGCGACTGTCTTTTGCTCATTGTATCTCATTTGTGCTAATGCTTCATCTGTATTTTTTCTACATCCAGTTAAAAATATTTTTTCGTTTCACCTCAATATCCACTACCCATTGATGTCTCATCACAGGTGCTCTAAAAGTAACTACATCTAAAAGCAGCTACATCTAAAGGCACCTTCACTAAAAGCACCTTACAGGTGCCCTAAGGGCAACCACATCTAAAGGCACCTTCACTAAAGGCACCTTACAGGCGCCCTAAGGGCAGCCACATCTCACCGGACACATCGAGCAAGATGATCATGTCCTTCGGGTTGTTAGCAGCCTGGATGTACCACGAGCGGAGACGAGCGTCGTACAGGTCTGGCTCGTCAGGGTCGATATCCCAGTATGAAGCTGCGAAGGCGAACAGTTGCGATAAAATCGCGATCGAAATAATGGGGCAAGCAATTGAAGTTTCCCTAGATTAGGAGGGAAGCGATCGGCCTCGACGTAGTGGAAAATGAGGTATCAAGGGTCTGAGTGCCAGTCTAATGGATGAATTCTCATTCGAAGCGTTCATTTGTTACAAGAAGACACGCCAATTCAGCAGCTCCTCATTGCACATCGCGTCGTGATGCACATGTTGTCGTGATGGCAAGTAGGCAGCGGGGATAGTGACTCATTTTTGAAAATTCCATTTCTATCGATAACCTTATTTTATCATTGCATAGCTTGAACCAGAAAATATTTTAGGGGATTAATTTTCATCGTTTTAGAACAAAGGAGGTGTCATATATTCATTATGTTAATAAGGCTGCTCACATAGACTCACGCTGGGGAAAGCCGATGCCATCTTTTCTCAAGTTTGTCGTTCAGCGCCCACTCAGACCGAATTTCCTTCCTTGGTACTCTACGTGCTCATTATGATACAGTCCATCAAGAAAATTTGAATTAACCGTTAGTAATACCTTCACATGAAAATACGGAGTGATTCATAAATTTTCGCCTCAGTTATTTAAGGAGTAATTGGCTTTGACCTTAGGATCCCCTGTCCAAGAACTAAACTGTTCTCACGCTCACCTGGATATTGCCTCGCTCGGATATTGCCTCACCTGGATATTGCCTCACCTGGATATTGCCTCACCTGGATATTGTCTCACCTGGATATTGCCTCACCTGGATATTGCCTCACCTGCATATTGCCTCACCTGGATATTGCCTCAGGAAACCGACGGCGCTGCCGAAGTACTGCCAGTGAAGCGTGGGGTCGACGTCGTAGTTGGAGCGGAAGGTGCGGTCTAGCGTGTGCGACCAGCGGATGGCGTTCAATACCTTCGGACCTGATCAACGCATTGGAATTCTGAGTGAACAATCCTACTTTTTTGATAGAATTTTAAATTTTAGATAAAAAGGCAGTTATGATCGACGATCTTTTGCTGTCGTAGTGCTCTGTGAGACAGACGTACGGATGGTATGTAACAGAATTACAACAAACAGCGACGAACTTGCCTAGTTGGACACGTAAGGACATGGATGCATGTACATATACTTGTATCCGCATAAAATTACTAGGTTGAACGAGGCAAAAAATCTATTTAACTCACTCGCGTTGTAGACATTGGTCGGGACGTGTATAGAGGACACGTCCGTGTTGATTTCGAGGTCGTCGAAGTGTTTGCTGGGGGTGAGTTCGAGCTCGTACTTGAGCTGCCCCTCTTTCGGGTGGCCCTGGAACAGGTAAAACCATCAGTCAACATTCCATGTAATGCACCTGACAGAGATGGGTGGCCCTGGAACAGGTAAAACCATCAGCCAACATTCCATGTAATGCACCTGCTGACAGAGATGGGTTACCATTTCTTGTAGCCTGTTAGTTTTAGAAGGGAATAACGAGTGTGCGAGTCCGGAAGCTTTGCAAACCAGCTAAGGAGGTTAAAATTAGAAATATTTTACAGAAAATGACTATTATAAAGTTCGATTGAATCTGGACGACATATAAGTTCACATGTGAGTTCTTCACTGTGAGGTAATAGAAATCTTGGCAGTTATCATTTCTTGACAGTTTCATTTTCAACTTTTACCTAGATAACAATATTGGTCAGATGTCGTTTAGCTATTGGTGAGCCTCTACCTCGTCTTCAACTGTGGTGTGATATTGTATTGGCCTCATATTATACATATTCGTCTGATATTGAACAGGTCTGATATTTAATGATATTATATCTTCAACAACTGGCTGATACTTTCCCTGCTTGACCGACCGACCCAAACAAACGGCTTTCGGTGAAGTCGCTTTCACTTTGGGGTAGACATCGTGCTGCCCCCCTCACCTTGGGGTAG
>VOMN01071216.1:0-19830 GCA_014899125.1 Orchestia grillus | reverse complement strand
GGCGCTATGAAATATTTCTTGGTTTCCGTCTTGTTTGGGTTCTCGCTTGTTATGTTTCTGTGTGGCAGTACTCACACGGCTCTTGGAATGGAACGACAAATCCTAATTTTATTTCTCGTTTGTTTCATTTCTCTATCGTAATGTTCAGACTTGTCTACAAAGGTAACGACTCATGGTTATTATATTTGTTTTTTTTGGTTATGTTTCGTGATGCTCACGGTGGTAAACATAGCTAACGACAAATGTTTATTATATTTCTGGTTTATTTTGTTTACATATGGTAATGCACACGCTGTTCTACGAAGGTAACGACAAATGTTTATAATATTTCTTGTTTATTTTGTCAATGCAGCGTAATGCACACACTGTTCTATGAAGGTAACGACGAGTGTTCGCTGTATTTCCCGTTTAGGAGTTCTCCGACGCTGGAGAGCTGCGTTGTCCATTTGTCGAAATGACTACGGGCGCCTGACGACAGAAATAACTTCTCTTTGGGGGAGTCATAATGACCTCTGAAAACGTAGGTGGGCTGGGGGGGGAACATGACACGAGATTCTTCGTCTCTCGACGAAAAGGGAATCTCACGAGGCAAGAAATAATGAAGGTACACTTTAGCAGCGTAATTTCCCCAGACGAGTATCGACCCACGGGAGCTGGTGACAACCGATAGAATGAGGCATAACGCACGTGTTTGTTGGATCATCGGATGCAAAGCGATGATGGTGTCTTACTGTCACTAAGAGTCTTCAGTGACACGATGGTCGTCCAACTGTTATTAGGATACTCCGATGACATGATGGTTACNCTGTCTTACTTGAATCCTTTATTGATTGGAAGACGGTTGTGTTTCTAATTATTGCAGTGTCTACGACGACATAATAATACCTGTATAACTACCTGTTGTAGAGTCCCCGATAAAAAATGCCTAAAGCCATTTCCAAAGCAGAACTCGCCAAGAAGGACAATAAACGAACCGTTCACCTCTTCTGCTGCCTCGAAGAGATGACCTACTCTCCCCTGTTCCTAGGCTAACTTTACAGGTGGCACATTTCGTATCCCACCACCTCGCCCTGACCGCTGCTGGGGAGGTTGTGCTAACTCTATGCGGCTGCAGCGAGGGAACGCCCGGCACAAGCTGCCGGGATTTCTCAGGAGCGAAATCTAACTTCAAGAAAAAGTCCAAGTAAATCAGGCCCTTTAGAACTCCCGGATACTCCTTAATTGAGATTTTATCTTCTCCTTTCTTCTTCAGTTGTGTAGTGCCGAGGGATAAACGTCTGCCTCAGACGTGTTTCGTCCGCCGTCTTCTTAGCCCTCACTAAATTCGCTACGAATCGTTGAACGGGAAAAAATAAAGACACTAAATAATTTACAAATATTTGTTGTGATTTTCAGCTCGTAACACGAAATGAATGCCCAGCTCAAAAAAATGTATGAATTTTAATAGACTAAATGACAAGTGCCCTACTTTTTGGCTAAATATATTTTACGTTCAGTCTTGTTTTTTATAGTATTTTTCGTTGTTTCCCTAAATGACCAATTTGCATAGTAAAATTTGTCATGGACAGCATTTTGTTTTCACATGTGCTTGTTGGACATCTGAAGTGCATGAAAACTTGGGCAGATGAGAAGAAAGTTTGATATTACTTACTATTTATGTAATACTAAAACTCTGATCTTCTTACTTACTTGCTTGCTCGTTAGCAGCCGTGCACACTCCTCAGTATTAACATAGGGCAATCATTCAAAGCTCACTTCTCAGTAATTAAATAAGGACTATCCACTCGTATAACCGTTACAGTTCACTTGGAATAAAATGAATGAATTATTTTTCTTGGCTTTGGATATATTTCTGGACATAAAGAAGAATCATTAAAGGCTCAAACGGGAGTTGAAAGTAGTGACCCAAGAGGTAATGGCTTGCCTAGTCTATTCTACAATTATAGGCTTATCTGTCCGTCCGTCCCACTTTTCAGTTATACGTAAAAGAAATTTGCATTCAGTAAAAGATACGGAAAATTTCAGTTCTAGTTCAACAAATTTATGTATTATCGAATATTTCTTCAATAATTTGCCTAAAAGTATGAAAAATAACTACTTGGCGTATCTGAGATTGTGTTCCATTATTTTACTACAGAGCTATCTAGGAAAAAATATTTTTAAAGAAAAAATATGTGAAAACGACGTCTGTAGCTATAATATGGTCGACTAATTTTTCAAAGAATTGCGTCCAACCCGTGATGCCGGCATCCAATAACACGCATAGTACGAAATTTTCGTTTTAGATGAAGCAATGGCAATTACTAAACGCCCTTTTAGGCGAGCCTACGATAACGAAAATAAAAAAGACAACCATCAGTTATCGGAAATGGATATTTGAATGCTTTTGTTAACAAAAACCTATTATTTGTAGGGATAACTACAAGAACAAAAAACCAAGAAGACAATGCTTATTTATAATTTCATTTGAACAGTATTGTCGGAAAACACCAGCCGCATTATTTTATGTAAGAGCCTTGTACTTGTGCTGACGTACAGTATGCAATCCTGTGAGCCAATGGGCACCGGCTTTGAAAAAGTCTATGGTATTTCAAACAAAGATTTAACTTACTCTAATGTGCCAAAAATTTTACATTTACATTGCCTGCAAATGAATAGGTAATTTACAAACAAATACGAGTACCTCAAGTCTTTGACTTTAATTGCTATTTAATTATGGACAATCTGTCGTTGCAGGTTCTATTCGTCAATATGACATAATTCATACACTTAAAAACAGCTACGTAAAAGAAACTTTCAACGAGTGAAAATAACCTGTAAGGCAAAAAACTGACCCAACATTGAGGACCGAGCCATTGAAGACTTACCCTACACGTGATGAAATGACCACGCATGCCCTCACACGCCACCTGCCGCATAACGCTGTGCTGGCCACCCCGAGGTCCCTACAAAAGCGTACCAAGATATCCTATAGAGGTGATGGCACTCGAAAGAGGAACAGGTGTTTGAAAGTAGAACAGATGATGAATTGAATGTAAATGATATAAATATTTATAATACAAATGGTATAAATATTTATAAACATAAATAATATAAATATTTATAAATATAAATGATATATTTAATATGAAGGGTAAAATACGTACGGCCACAATAAACTAGAAGAATCTCATAAGATAGCCCCCTAACTAAATGGACACGGAAAGTCCCTTGTGCTTGAAGAACTCAATTTCACTTGCACTTCGTTCAATTGTTCGTTAAAGGACAGGATCTAAAATAAAGCAAGTATGTAAAAAATACATTTCCTTCTTGCATCCATCTCCTTGATATTTGATAACATCACACCGTCTCCTCAACAGTTCTGGGTTGGATATTGTCGCAAGCCCTTTTGAAATGGAAGATATTTTTTAAATGCGACCATTTTTAAATTCTCATCGTGCAATGCATGATGAAATGCGTGTTATTCAAGCAATAAATCTTAACGTCATAATCCCGCAGTAATTTGCATTGTGCATTCACAGATCGCTTTTATTTCCGGTGGTCCGTTTTAGTTATGTACGATTTGTGCCTGCTATTCCTAGTCAACAAAGCTTTTTGTGTAGTTTGAAATTTTCGGTGGTCCGTTTTTAGCAACACATGAGTCAGTTTCACTTGATATTCCTAGTCAACGAGAATTTTTTTTTATTTTTTGAATATGTTCTCATCTCCGAAGATCCTGCCGCCTGTCGTGGTGAAGGTAATTGAACCATTTTCTTCACAAGTACACCAGCTGACCAAGCACCAAGAATTTGTCTTTTTTAGGAATCTCAAAGGACCCGAATTTCCCTAATTATTTTCGCGGTTGTATGGAAAATATGAATGTCGCGTATTTAAGAGGGGAATAATTAAGACATAATATGAACATAAGATAATAAGACTACACGCAAATGTTGAATGTTCACATAGTGTTCATGATATGCACCTTCTCAAACCCCCGTTTAAGCTATACGTACAGCGCGTAAATTGAGCGATTCACATTACATGCATATCAAACCTCTAAATATTCATTAAATACGATTGGACTACTACGCACGCGCACCATTTGACCCGTACTCAATAGTTTGCCCCTCATGTGCATTTGCAGATCATTTTACACTGAATATGGATCATTGCAAATCTTCTCAAGTCATTGCAAATAATTGAGAATTGATAATTGTTTCAAATCGATATCCATCATTGTAAATCATAATAAATCGTTATCAATCATAGCAAATCGTTGAAAATCATGTAAATCATTATAATCGCTTTAAATAATTGTAAAAATGCTTTCAAGAATTAGACACAAATCATTTCATTTAGAAATCATTTCATATCGGAGGTGTGCCGCGCTGCACTCTCTCTTCACAAAATTAGAAGGCGACGCTCGTTGGGCGACGCTGGCGGCCGCCTGATAAATCCCCCTCACTCGGGGTGCGCGTGCCGACGATCAATCATCTTTATTTAGTTTTAAAAAAGGCCAACATCGATTTTTAGAAATTCACAGCTCGTTACTGTGCATCGGGATCTTCCTCGTGTGATTTATTAATTCCTGTCAATAACTAGTATCCGGATCAATTAATTCGCAAGTGATTGTTTAACTCCTGTCAATAACTGAAACCAGGAGCAATTAATCGTCGTGGGGTTAATTATCTCCTGCCAAGGACTGGGAACAGTATTAATAAATTCTCAAATTATTAATTAAGCTTTTGCAATAACTGGTCACAGTTATTGAAAGCAGTCCCAGCCCCAGTCTCCCTAATCCCCAGAGGATTAGCAGTCCCAGTTATTAATCCTCAGGTAGTTAGTGAACTCCTGTCAATAACTGGGAGCTTATTCCACTTTTTCTCAAGTGATTAATTAACCCCTGCCAACAACTTGGAGCAGAAACAATTACCCTTCAAGTGATCAATTAACTCCTGCCAATAACTGGGAGCCACAACAACGACTCCCGCTCACAGCTGGAGGACATTTTACAGTGACTGCAAGGAAAATTAATTTAATACATCGAAGCCGCCTTTAATAATCTGTTTGAAGGTGATGTGGATCGAGCTCCCTCGAATGGAGCCGCGAATGAGTGCAAGCCTCAGTTCCGAGCTGTTTTCCGAACGCATTGTTGATTAAAATACATATTCATGGCATCGCACAGACCATCGATTCACTTTTGCGTGTTTGCATGCCAATGGCAGCGATTAATGGCGTTGTAAAAATCCAGGACAGCAGAATGTGGGCATTGCGGGAAATTTGTTGGTCCAGAGTTTGGTGAGCGCAGCCAGGACCGTTCGAGGTGCACGTGGAGTTGGCGCCACGCTGGAATGGATGGGCAGACTGTCGGAACATAGACTAAACTTAATCAAGTCTCGCCACAGAATGGCCATGGCATGCGCATTTTGTGGTTCGTCCCTTTCTAAGGGATAGCAGGTGTGGTGCAGCTTATTTTTATATAGTTTTTTGTCGAATTCTGTTGTGCAAGTTCATGTACGTGTTGATTTGTCTGGTGGTCATTTTATTCATTTTATCAGCTAAATGTGAGTAATGGTGTTGCTAAGGCAAGCCAACTTTAAAAAAGGATAACGACCATTGCAAGATTAGCTGGCATCGAGTATTAGCACCCCACGCGAGATCGGCATCAACAGGCCAATAAACATGACTTGCTGGATTGTCACATCACAGTCGCATCAGTTGGCAAAGCATCCCCAAGAATAACAAGAAAACTTTGACTTCAGATTCACCATCAATTTTCAAATCAGCATTCGTCAGTGCGACAATATTTGTGCCATGATCAACATCGATTTGGAAAATTTATCCGCTTCCTGGATGTACATGAGACTCGGTTTAGCATTACTGCAACCTTTTCATCCAATCTCCCAATTAACGATTTTTACTTGTCTGATATTTTATAATGCCAGCTCGCTGCAGGAAGATGACACAGAAAACAATTTCGGAGCTTTGAAAATTAGCAGTAACTCCTTTTTATAATTTCTCGCGGAGTTAACATTAATTTCTCGTAATTTTCCCCTTGGAACAGCGTTGTTCTCCATGAGAGCTTTTATAACTACGATAGCATTCATCATAAAGATAACATTTCAAAATCATTATTCATCACAGAATAGCACCGATTCCGACGTAAGCATTTATAACAGAGAAAATTTTCACCCAAAACTCATAATTTGATCTCTTGATTAAAAAGAGTACCTTTTATTGTAAAGTCAACTCTCAGTATGAAAAGAAGAACCAACGATAGCGTAAACATATTTAATTGCAAACGTTTCAGCATATCTAATAGAAATAGAAGTCCATATTCCTCCCCAACACATTCAGTAATCAGAGACTATAGAGCCAGGTAAAATAATTTTTTTCAAATTGTCTAATTTTTCGGATAGATGTAAAGCTCAAAATCTAAAGCTCAAGGACCTGCGTCTCTTTTCATTTTTTGATCTACAAACCAGTACTCAATAACGTTCAGAGTTCTGTCAGGCTGCTTGTAGCTCTAACTTTTTAATTAAACATTTTAGTAGTAACAGGTTTTGATACTTAGGTTAGGTTTTTGTTGTTTTTATACTCGCATCTTATCACTCTTGCTTTTCACCGTTTTGTACCCTTATTGCTTTTATATCTTTTCAGCACTGATGATGGAATGTATACATTCTGACACGTTTGCAATTAAATATTTTTATATCGTTAGTTCCTCTTCTCATTCATAGAGTGAAGTCTAACAGATATCGACCAGTAAAAACATAGTCAGCTCATAACCAAGTTCACGTTTATCGCCACGGCCGCCTTCCTCACAAAGTCATGCCAATGGCAGCGTCAACGCGGTAGTAATCATTGTAGAGTAAACATTCATCACTGCGTTGGTATTCACAAATATTCACATCAACGTACGAAAATATTATTCACCTGCAACTACACAAGCGAAGGACCTCTAAAGGTACGAATAATCTCGGTATTGAGTCTACAAGGGCCCTAATGTACACCATGGCGATTTTAAACTACTCATGCATTAACTAATCTCATAGCGCGGCAACAGTACGTCGACGATCATCGCGACGTCTAACTTGTCATCCTAAGTGGTCTCACAAATTTTTTGTGGGACTCGTCTGTGGAGACTTATCAGGTCAATTTAAATGCCTACCATATCCTGGATGACTCTCACGCTAATCAATGACAGTTCTAGCCCGATGCACATGTCAGTTATCCTGGAAGATAGATAAAGCATAATGCCTTTCTTCAATAAGATATTGGAGAAAAGATAAAGCTTTGTTATTTAGCAACTCAATATAACCATGTTAATTCAGTTTGTCGGACTCCTCAACTAGTAAACCCACTTCTTTGTCGTTGAAACGACCCATAACATGACGGACCCTCCTTCTTATATGGCCCCTTGCACACACGTTTCGTTGAAGGCTTCATGAGGTGTTTGATGAACACGACGCCTGGCATCATTACTGCGGAAACAGAACCGTGATTCATCTGACCATATAAAACTTCTCCACTCCTTTACAGTTCAGTCTGCGTTTGCTGTGTCCTAGTTTAAGGTTTAAGAGAGTAATCTTGTGGGCAGGAGTTAACATCGGCCATTCTGCCCCACATATCCATTCTGTGGAGTCTCCTACGCAGAGTTCGTTCGGAAACAGCTGGCAAAAAGCAATCATTGACCTTTTGCAGTAGTTCCATCCTTGATCCAAATCCATTCCAGTCAATAATTCGGGACACATGCCGGCTGTCTCCATCGGTTAGAATATCTTCAGCCCGCAATTTTACATTGAATTGGCGTATGTACCGGAGTGTTTCCATCGCTGGTAGACCTGCATAACAGAGCGGTATGAAACTCCAGCGAATTCCGCTGTTTCCTTTACTGGGTGTCCCATAGCCCGACCAAATGCAATAGCTCCTTTTTCCTATTCCGGGACGTCTTACTTTCGTTGTGGAGGAACTAAAAAAAGGTTTATACATTGCCAGCTCTGAATGAAAACTGTTGGATGTTCGGTATTGGCATTTAACCTAAAATTTGGATACAGTTTTGAAAACCAATTAATGAACGTAAAAAATAGCTAGGTCTTGGAAAATAATAGGTGACTAATTTCTTGTCCGGAGAGCTTCTGATCCCGAGTTTCTAGGCTTCTACTTTCTAGGTTGCAACATTTTCAGATTTCTAGATTTTCAGGTTTCCACTTTCTACGTTTCCAGATTTCCGGATTTCCAGCTTTCCATACTCAAAGATTTTGACATTATCAGGTTTCAAAACTTCCAAGTTTTCGCATTTGCAAGTTTCCAAATTTCTAGGTTTCCACATTCTTAAGTTTCTAGGCTTCCCTACTTTCAAATTTTTACATTCATCATACCACATTCATCACAACACAGTCAAAAAAACACATTCATCACAACGTATTCATTACAGCGCACCACAATACATTCACCTCGTACCCATCCTCCCCCCCTGCTCCTTGCCCCACGAGCGAGGCTGCAGCAGCTGCACCACAGCCCGTGTTGCGGGAGGCGTCGATCTTCAGATTTCCAGGTTTTATACTTTCCGCCTCTTCAGACTTCCGGATTTCGAGGTTTTCTCATTTCTAGGTTTCAGTATTTCTAAGTTTACATTCTACATTTCAACATTTCCAGGTCCTAGATTTTAACATTTCCAGGTTCCCAGATTTTCATACTTTCAGATTTTTAGGTTTCCAAGTTTCCAGGTTTCCACTTTTTGGATTGTCTCATTTCCTGGTTTCCAGATATCTAAACTTTTAGGTTTCAGATTTCCTTATTAAAGATTTCAATATTTGCCGGTTTCCAGATTTCCACATTTCAAAGTTTTGGCATTTGAGAGTTTGTCAAATTTCCAGCTTTTTAAATTTTTAGGTTTCTAGATATCCGCATTTTCAGATGGTCACATTCTCATGTTTCCATTTTCCGGGTTAGAACGTTTCAGCGCATCCAGGCCCCTGATATTGCAATTCTGCATATCCGCATTCCCAGGTCTCTAGGTTTCCAGATTTCGAGATTTAATCACTCGCGGGAAGCTAAAAGTGGAACTCGAGATTACTAGCTACGCGAGCTCGATTAATGAACTGATTGATCGTGGGCACGAGGAGCGGGGCTGCGGTGGGTCGGCAAGGGGGTGCTGATGAGGGCTCTTGTGTGTTGTGTTGTGTGTTTGCAGTACACATGTGGTGCTTCTTGTGTGTTGTGTTGTGTGCCTGTATTGCACATGAGGTGTAGTGACTTGCGTAATCTTTCTGCACTTGAGTGGTTTTGCTATAATTTGTGTGGTATTGATGTGACTTGTGTGGGGTTGTTGTAACTTGTGTTGGGTTGTTATGACTGGTGTGGAGTTACTATAACATGTATCGTCTTTTTCGAACTTAGGTTATCTATATTTATCTTGGAGAGATTATTTCAGCGATCACGCAATAAGTTTGGCGGTGTAGCTGTAAAAATACAAAGCAATTCAATAACACCTCTTGGGGAAAATGACTTAGATTTACGAGCAAAACTATTTTCGGTGTTCTCTTCGAATGTCAATGATTATCCCGTCTGATTTTTCTCGCATAAATGCAGCAGGATGGAAATTTTCGTCGGCAGTGAAATTGCAATTGCCAAAGTTATGATGGATTTGTAATTCTGACGTACTATAATTTTCAGGAACAGTCACCGTCCTGCTGGAATTTACTTGTGGTCATTTTCTGTAGAACGAAATGCATAAAAATATATGAAGGCATTGACGTATGATGGAAAGGGAGGCTTTTCCAGTAAGTTTGACAGTTTTGAATTTAAAATGAGGCCCATGACGCCACTATGTCATTATTCGATAGCGATCACTCGAGCCGGTCCACACCAGCCACTTAAAATGCAACGGGGGTTTCAACGTTCCACACTCAGCAACTCTCATGACGTAGCTCTTCACCGAGCTCACCTGAGTTCAAAATACTCAACATCCTTCCATTATCCATTACCCACGCTCCTCAGTTCATTACCCTGCTCATCTCGCGTCTTTCATCACTCAACGTCTCTCACCCAAACCGGATCTCGACATTGATGCATCGGACGCGGCGTAGCGGCATCATCGAATCACTTGTGCGCTGATGCTGAGCATCTCAATTGGCTTCTCTTGACTTCCGCTAGGTATGGGAGTTGGTTCTGAGGAATTATCGTTCATATTTGAATTTTGAGTTCGGTCGCCTCCGTGTTAAGTTGTGCGTTCATTCAAAACTCCGAGCTGCTAGACGGTCTATCGCTGCCAGAATGAGCATAATTCTAAAATACAATTCCAAATGGCACTTCAATTATTATTCAAGTGCCTGATTCACCAGTTCAATTGATCCATTTCGCAGAGCTTCCTTTGGAACGATTCCTGCGTCTGAATACGATCATTCATTAAATGGATTTCCATTAGACGGAATTTGGGCTCACGATTTACGCAGCTAGAATTCTGGTCTGAGAGCAAAATTCTGGCAGCTCCTCGCGCGATTAAATTGCACTAATGTGTTTCGAGTGTTCCGACGCAATAAATGACTTGGGTCTGCCTCCTACATAGAACACGCTAATGCATGAACACATCAATTTATTTGAATGTAGGGTAGTGAAGTATATTTTCTGCAAATTACCATAATATATTTGCGTTGCCGTACGAATCTATCTAATGTTGCTGTACGAATCTAACTACAAGGATCTAACAATATCTAGCTTAGAGGCACCAAATGTGTAAAGAAATGCATAATGTGCCCAGAAGCAAACTAACTATACGAGTTAAACCGGCTTCAAGCTATCATAATATAGCTTGGTAGATTTGATTTCTATGTATGGAGCGGCTTATTAGATGCAAATTATACTAATTATAAAATATAGTTTTCGAAATGTATTATTTTCACTTGGTGTCCAGCTTTCGTGGGACACCTGTAGATGACTCGATCAGACGTAGCCCGTTGGGTCACGATTGAAAACTCCCATTTGATCCTCGTATGATTTTTCTTCATTTTCTAATCAATTTCCCGAGCCAAAGAAAATAATTCATTCACTTTAAGCCCCATGAACTGTAACCACGGTACGATAGAAAAAATTCTTGTTTAATTACTGAAAGATGAGTTTTGAATTTGTGCCCTATGTTATTCCTGAAGAATGTCTATGGCATCAACGGACAAGATGACCAGAGTTTCATTATTATATAGATTAACTATTATATTATTATATAGATACCAATGTACTCATTCTGGTGAAAATGAAGGACTTTACTATGGTTTATTCTCAAAATGAATAGATCTTTCAGTGAAACTGCTCCTCATCATGTCCTTCAAAGTCAACTATCTATAAGCAAGTTATCTTAATCAAACTACTGTCATGTCGTATTTTACCAAATGAGTGATTTAACTTTTTTTAGATTACATTAATTTATGATACAATATTCAATATCATATCTGCGATACTGCGTCATATCAGCGTCGTTCTCAGTAATGTTCTCTATGGTGGCACGTGAAAAGTGTTAGAAATAAAAAATTATTTTCAAATAAGCACTCGATGGTTATTTATATAATGGCTAGGATGGACCAAACAGGATCCGCTGAAAAAGTTAGACAGGAAGCAGCTGTCGCTAAGGAAGCCGTAGCAATGGCCCAAAACTTCCTGACATCCCTACTTTCTGCAAAGATTCGCCAGACTTTGTACTTTTGATTCATAACAAAAAATATATATGTCAAAATTCGAGAATTTCTGACGAGGGTACCCCCTTAAGCTTAGGCTTAGAGAAGTGATCAAGCCGTCAACACGGAGCGCGGGTTGTCCCCAAAGCGAGAATTCATCCCTAAAATATCTTTGGAGTATATATTTGTTCCGAGTTCCGCCCCTCGAGAGATGAAATTATGTAATTATGTTAATAGTAGAAAATTCCCCGACCCAGATTCTCGGGTCCGTATTCCTAATTAGCGAAACTCTGTCAGAGAAAATAGTCTGTATCAGTGAGCTGAAAATTACATTATTTCACGTGCGATATTTTTTAAATACGAAAGCGTCTTAAGGGGTTAATTTCACATGTCCCCTCATTTTTGGCGAACGAGTTATTAATACATTAATGGGGAGCTTCTTAATTAGAACATAGGAGCAGTTGTGCACCTAGTGGCGCACGCTGAGCGAACTGATGCACGTCCTAATTTATCCTGTGGAGTTAATCATTACAACTTCAACTAGGGATCGTTAGTTGGCTGAACAAGCTCCCCATGTTCTCTTGAACAGAACGTATTTTATAAAACAAGCCGCGAAAATTTTAGGAATTTCAACACGCGTATTCATAAATTGGGTGCGTGGGCAGAATTCTACTGGTAATAATTATACACAGCTTGCAGGTCGGTTGCCTGCTTGGTTGGTCTCTCCGTCGTCCTTGTCAGCATTGCATGCGAGAACATTGCTCTTGGCTGAACTAATGGGCAGCAGTGTCGTAGACAGGATACTGAAAATCGTGTCGTAAATGAAGGGAATCTTTAGGAAATTTAATACTTTATTCGAGAGAATATGAATATGACAGTATTTTAGTTAACCCGTGTAGATTGTGAAAAATTAATCCAAAAGGAAGAAATGAAGGGCATTTGTGACCCATTACATGCTTCACTGTTGGATTACAATTGATTTTCAGAATAAATAGGCAAGTCGAGTCATATTTGTAGGGGTGCGCGTACTCGTGAAGGAAGTATGTGTAATGTTAGGGTAGTATGTTAGTATCTGTTCGTCCCGTTCCAGCTTCAGAAGAATTTTCTTTATCTCGTAACAAACATCCAAAGCGAAAAAAATAATTCATTCACTTTAGTCCCGATGAACCGTAACCATGATACGATACGGCAGCCCTTATTTCATTGCTGAAAGATGAGTTTTGAATTTAAGCCTTGTGTTATTACTGAAGATTGTGCACGGTTACAAACAAGCCAGCGAGATAACCAGCAAGATATTCAGGCCCTTGGTATTACACTAGACCACCTGTGACCCGATGGGTCATTTGTTGTCTAAAAATTCGAAACTTAATACTTGGAGCATCCCCTTTGGAGCTCTTGTCTACCGGCTCTACCGTGCGGCATGATCGGAGGCTGCTAGTTTATCTTTCTCATTTTCCATGAGTTGCATTAGAAATTTCTCAGATTGTGCTTCTACTGATTTTTCTTTACTAGCAGATTCGCCTCGCCAGGAATGGCGGTACAAATGATGTTAAATGCTTAAGATGCCCTCTTATTTATGGTCTTTTTGGTATAAAATAATATCATTTATTGATCTCGTTTAGTCATAGTTACTACCTAACGTTGTATTTTCTAAACTGTGTCCCGTAGTGTATACAGTTTAAATATCACACTTGTTTACAATACGACTGTATTGTACAGCCTCATTTTAAACATGCATAGCCCAATACCATCGAGTTCTGTGAAGCGCAGTCGTGTGGACCACATCTGCACGACTAACATTCCTCAAATAGGTAATACTCTCGGTGTCGACGAAACAAGTATCCCCTGATTATAAATATTAATAATGGTGTGTATTTATGATACCGTACAACAATTCAAACGCCAAAGAAATATTAATCGAAATTCACATTTTGTTCTGTATCATGGATACACAATGTCAATAATATTTATCATACAATCAGTGGACGTCTTTCGAGGACTGAATATTCAAAGGTTGCCCAGCACACCCCGCTACACGGCCCCGTGTTCCTCCCTTGTCAGCAACAGCTGATGAATACCCGAATGCGCGTGCGATAAGCGGCTGTTATCCACTTCCTTTGAATTATCTGTGACAGCTCGGCAGAATTGATGGAAAATACAATGAATGTTTATGACGTAGATTAAAGCTGACGTTCATTTGATAGTTGAAGTGAATGAATGTGAAAGTCAATAGGCAGCAAATACTTTTTAAATATTTTCACCAAAGTGTAGATGATGTACAATATCTCAGCGGAAAGGCCTGTGAAATTATATCCTCGACTGTTTTCTTAACAAGTTCAGTCTAGACGGGGTGGCCAAGCAGCTGTTTTACTTCTGAAAGAACGGGAGCAAATACATCTGAAGCCTCACTACATCACTAGCTTTTAGTTACACTGGAGAAAATGCAGGGCGTTGTACATCCCGAACGACGTACCCTTAAATACCAGATTTTACCCTTAAACTGCACCGTACTTAAAACGTTCAGTCCACTCGGACCACCGTTACCCAAGTCTATTTAGTTGCACGGTTCTCAATCTTACCTCAAACATTCTGCACATATTTAAGCAATGAAAATTCATTACCAGGGGGAATAAAAAACCGCGGACAGCCCCAAGCAAGTGACACCGAAAGCATTCCCGTGAGCGTAAGTCGGAGAGCAGTAGTGGAGGCACAGCCTACCTCCTAACAAGCGGCTCGAAGAGTAAGGTCTTGAGACAACAGCAAGACAAAGGCCGGCCTCGAAGGTAGTGTATCTCAAAGAGCAAGGCCAATGTTCGCTGAAGAAGTGCTTTCTTGTTAAGGGACCTGGCGTAACGAACACGTTAATATTTAATTGGAGTTGAACGACCGCCCGTTCCTCACGAAACCTGGACAATCTTGGGGATTACCCACATGGCACGACAACTTTCGTGTGTTTCGTGAACGGTATTTCAGTGAGAGACACATCGTTTGACGTGGTAAATTGGGGCTGTGAGTTCTGGAACGGTGTCCTGGAAATGGGGCAGTGAGTTCTGGAACGGTGTCCTGGAAATGGGGCAGTGAGTTCTGGAACGGAGTCCTGGAAATGGGGTGCTTCATACCGCTTGGGGCACAGAAGATGCACCAATATGAAGCTAAAGTTGTACGAACATGAAGCTGATGCCATAATAATATGAAACGGGAGCTGCAGGAATGCAGCCATTGAAGAGCTCAGGCCTCAACTCGGTAACTGAGACTCCTGAGTGAACGACTTACAGGTCCATCTTTTTTTAAGTTGAAAACTTTTTAAATATGGGAGTTTTCCTGAATCGGGATAGAACCAATGTGCCTTTATATGTTATTTATTGTGTAGGGTACCCACGAAAATGGTACAGTTACATGGACTATAAGTACTAGCAACTTTGCCTACCTGTGATACCTCTACATCGCAGGTGTCGAAGTTGCACCGCTTCATGGTTAATTGGTTACATAGGTCTACGACATTGTTTATGTTTCTGACGACACATATAAAGTTTTTGCACACCCGCACGTATGTATGAGAATGATACGCGTGTGTCCAGGGCATGTATGCGCCATGAGGTGCCAACACACAATGTGCTCTCAAAAATGACCATGTTGTCGCCATGTTGTCTCATAAAACAGTTGTATATTGTCCCAAAACGCGGCTTCACGTTGAGTCGGAGTATGAGCCTCCGAGCCATGGGTCCTTCAAACGAAAAATTCAAGCAGCAAAAAGGATTTTTGCAATTCACTGAAAATTTTTTATGAGAAAATCTTTTTTCGTCCTGACTGAGAGCAGCGCGCTTAATCTAGATGAGAATTACCAAAAAATTACTTCTTAGCCCAGGAATAATTCGGAAGCCCGATAACTTGTCAAACCTGACCCAATTCAGAACGAATATAATTTAGGGTAGAATTTAGGGCTGAGCCCCACAGAAAGCGAGACCTATTTCCCTCTATATAAAGGCATTCCCGCTAGACGTAATTAGCGATTATAACTTCATTCATCCCTCTTTGTTAATCACACCCCTGTTGGCTCCTGCTCAAGTCCGACTTACGAGTTCAAGCCGAATGGGTACTTCGAGAACGTTCATTTCAATGTGGATACCACTGTTCTCGTCGTGTCCAATGGCCCATAACTTCAGGACTCCGTACTCTGGGTAAGCGCAAAAATTTACAGTCGTCGGCTAAGTATTTGAGTTTTTGCGCATCAGACAAAGGCTGCTCCGCTGCCCTTGTCCATTGGAGAAAATTCCACGCGTACGGAGCGCTCTAGAAAATACCGTATGGAGGTAGTTCTGTGTACAGTGGCATACTGAGGCAGTGCTCTTTACAGTATCATATGGAGGCAACGCAGTGTACAGTGCCACATGGAGCCATGCAGTGTACAGTGCCACATGGAGGCATGCAGTGTACAGTGCCACATGGAGGCATGCAGTGTACAGTGCCACATGGAGCCATGCAGTGTACAGTGCCACATGGAGGCACTGTTGAGGGAATTTCCCCAACAGATGCAGTACCACAACACTTAGCTCGATAGCACACGTGTATTGTGCTGGTGTTACAGCATTTGAGCTCATATCTCTTCCCATTACTACACTTGACTCTCGGACCCGGCCTTCTCAGCAGACCAGCGAAACCTCAGTCGAGTATTTTGGGTTTCAGTAGATTAAGTAAACTCCATGTTTCAGTTTCTGTGTTCCTATTCTAGGAATAAGTGAACTAGAGGTTAAGTTATACCCTAACAGACGTCAGTGACGAAATGGTAGGACGTTAGAACGCTGAGGTGGAACTGAAGTAGTCAAATGAACGGAAGAATAGAAGGGTGGTGGTACGTAAGAGTTGTAGAATGAAAGCACGGTTGAATATTAGAACGGTTTCAGGAGCTTGATGGTAGAGTAGCAGTATGATGCAAAGTTACAATGGTAGAGAGGTAGACCAGTGAAAAAGCAGAACTGTAGAATGGAAAAACGGTGGAACGGAAAAGTAGCACAATTGAAGAACGGTTAAATGTTACGTAGAATGATTGGATACCATAACGGGTGAATGGTGGAATGATGGAACGGTACAGCAGCTGAATGGTAGGAAATTAGACCAATATAAAAGTAGAATGGAAGAACGGCGAAACAGAAGAGCAGCAGAACTGTAGAATAATATAACAGCTGCGTTACATGCAATAGAAGGGTAGTATGATAGCGTGGTCGAACGACTGATCGGTAGAATGAAACAAAACTGGAATGGAGGAACAGTAGAATGATTTAATGATAGAATAGAAGAACGGTGGGACGATTGAACGGTAGAGTGGACGAACAGTCGATTTGAAGCGTGGGCAAATGGAAGAACGGAGTATTTCGAATAAATGTTTAGGTAGCATCTGAATGATAGAATAATAGACTCGTGCAATGGTTGAATGATATAGAGGGACAATGGCAAAAAGCTCGACCGGTCGAAATGAAGAAAGTTAACGCACGGCCCTCACGCCACGGCCTGCTCCGTCTCGCGGCCCCGCAGCAGAGGGCTGCAGGTGTGGTCAGCTGCTGTCCACAGTTCTGTTGGGTTTTCTGTGACGCTAATCCGATCGCTGCTCTTGCTTTCGCTGAAAATGCTGGCAATTTGCGCTGTCAGTGTGGCGGAACCAAGCTGTGTTATTGCAGAGGTACGACAAGAGAATATTTTTACGAATGACTTGATGTATTCTTGTTTGTTCATCGTTTCTAAGGAAATGAATTCAGTCTTCATCATTTCTCGTGCTTTTATTCAGTTACACACGAATTTCTTGTGATGTGCAAGTACACTCACCAGCGTTATTGCCATGTCCGGTGATTCTATTTTGCTTTTATGAAGCTATTTATCGCTCCCTGCGAAGTAAATTTTCTGGCAGGCAAGTTAGTTCTTCTTCTGTTTTATTGCCTCGATTTTGATTTCCTCAGCGATATATATCCTCTTCATCACATTACCGAATTTTTATGCCAGCTTCCCAAGTCCCTCGATATTTCCCCCTCTACCTAAATAATTTCATTAGTTTTTTATCTTATCCTAAATCCCTAATGAGACCCACAAGTTCCGCATATATTTTTCGAATGTCTTCCTAACTACTTGATTGAATTCTCCCTCCAGTTCTCATTGTTGCTCGTCTTTTAAAACGGTCGCGTAATCGCCTTCGATTAATGGCCTCATTTGCGCTAATCTGCCTTGATTAACAGCCAATCCGAGGAGCGGCGCAGCTGCTGCCCTCGCGAGCTGGCCGGAGTTGAGTCGCCCTGCCTGAAGAAGCTCTGAGGCGTTCCCACGGGGATCAGTAAATGTCATACACACCTCGTGAGCTTTTCTGAGCTTCCTTTTTCTTGGCCAAGTCATTAGAGCGAAGCGAAAACTTGGGCCTTTCGAAAGTCCTCTAAGTTTAGGCCAATATTAAAATTTCGAGGAAAGTTCTTACGCCTTCCTTGTTTTTATTGGTCCCCGATAAGATGAGAGGTCGCTCGTGAAGGGCTTCTCTTTCAGCTCACATCCCGTCTTGATCGCATGCGCAGCCTCCGAGCGACTCGATAGGAAATATGTTCGTTGAAAAACAACGTATTCAAAGTTTGGTGTCGTTGAGAGCGGCATAAATTAGCTGTATTTTGAAATAAAGCAGCTCAAAGAAACGTAATATTTCAAGCGACACCTATTTGGTCTTCAGAGTTTCTTTTCGGTTCATTGGGAGCTTCGTGATGCGGTGTGCAGCGCTACCAAAAGAAAAGCTTTTGGTAACAAATGCTGGTGGTTCGAATGATCGCGACTCACAATTTAAATTGTCTCCCAACTCGAAACTTACACTTTTTTATCTCTCGCATTCATAGTATAAAATTAAAAAACTAAACTTTTACACAGCAGGTCTGCTCACCTTTAAACATAGTTCAAAAATGAACTTTCCAGCTTACACCAATTCAAGCAGCACATACTGAATTCCGGGACATCCCGGCGGGAACGCTTAGAATTCTCGAGCACCTCGGCAGGGACCGGAAACTTTTTCTCCCTAAACCNAATAAAGCCTCCCATGCTGTCACTCCATCGCTGAAGAATGACCAACGATGCTCGGAGCCCTCCTCCTGCCCTGGCGTTTGATGGGCGAGTAATAAAGAATCATTTTCTGGTGCGTGAGATGCTGCCACTTAGGGAAAAGTTCACAGGCAATACCGCCAGGAATTCGTTCGATCAAATAAAATGAGATTTAAATTGGGGGGAAGAAAAAATATTGCTCAAAGAAGACTGTGATGAAGCCAAAGTAATAATTTCGCATTGTAAATTGAAGATTCTGAGGCGGGATTCGAAAGATGTCGTTCAGAATTGTCTCACTTGTAATAAATAGGGATAGGGTTCTTTGATATGATGAACGAGGTATAGCTTTGCTTTGCATTTTATTGCATTGTCCTGGATAATTATTGTATCAAATTGAGCTATTGGACTGTAGATTGTATGGGAAGATTATAATTATAAATTCAATAAGCAATTTGCAAGAAAATAACAGCGACTGTCGGAATGTAGTCGAAATAGTCAGGTTGTTTTTTCTATCCCTTGAGACTTGGAAGCGAAATTCTCGACCTAAGGAGCCGGCAGCGTCCAGCTGACTGTACGTGCGACGTGATCTGGTATCTCCATGTGATAAAGTTTCTTTTCTGTTGTGTTCCTGGGCCAAAAGAATAATTTCCCATTCCTTTGGCACGAAATATATCAGTGAAACAAATAATTTGAATGACAGGACTTTACGTTTGTGTTCAGGTCTACGAAACTTCAGATTTGCCTCTCTTCAAAAGAACGCGAGTTGCAAATGATGCATGAGTAAAGTAAGGGGCAAAATTAAAGTCCGATAGGAATAAATAGAAATAAATAAATAGTAAAGTTTCATAGATATCATGGGCATTGTCTATTGTTTTGTAATAAAGGAGTAACGAAACGACCTTCAATTGTTATCAACAAAATCATGACACTTTGCGTAATGAATTAAAGTAGTAAGCTTATTTTGCTCGTCGCGTTTATACCCAGAAAGAAAAAGATAACAAAGACACGGAAGGGTATTAATCTTTCCAAGTATACAAGATTCAAAATGTTTTCATACTCAGTAATGGCGCTGAGCACAGAGAAATGTATGCACAACACCAGCGTATGATGCACTACACCCCCGTAT
>VOMN01071209.1:0-29122 GCA_014899125.1 Orchestia grillus | reverse complement strand
AGAGATCTAGAGAGTGGAATAAAAGAGATCTAGAGAGTGGAATAAGAGAGATCTAGAGAGTGGAATAAAAGAGATCTAGAGAGTGGAATCGAGGGACTGAAATGCCGTTCAATTCAACTCAATTTTAATTCTCTGATTTCATTACGCAGAAAATTGAATTCATGAACATCTTTTTCACAAGTTTAACCATCATCTCGCTTAGCTCGTCCTTCCGTAACTATTTTCCAAAATTATGTAGACCTTGAGTAAAATTAAATCAAAACTAAACATTTAAAAATGATTGCAAACAGCATTTGTCCATCAACATGAATACTGAACGGCACACAGCGTACGTGGGAGCTAAACTGACGTGTACATGTGACTATACAAACTCAACTGACATGGGAATGTGACCCTTACAAACTCAACTGACATGGGAATGTGACCACACAAACTCAACTGACATGTGCATGTGACCATACAAACTCAATTGACATGGGAATGACCATACAAACTCAACTGACATGTGCATGTGGCCATTCAAACTCAACTGACATGTGCATGTGACCCATACAAACTCAACTGACATGTACGTGTGACGTGTACGAACTCGACAGTTACGTGCAGAAGACGTACTCGAACTGAACTTGATAAATGACGTGTGTGAATGTCACATGTCTGTTGTGTTCCAACAAACATGGTGATATGACGTGTACAAGCTCGGCAGACACGGACATGTATTGTTCGAGCTCTGAACGTCCTAGAAAGAACCGGGAGAACTCAAGGAAATGAGGTACCTAATTTTCGATGCGTGGACACAAAACTTTCAGAAAAATCGGCCTCCTATAGCGAGGGTGCGATATTTAGGCTTCAAAACATTACCCTTGGTCTGGAAGGACGAGTTGATTTTAGCTGCTTTGTTGTGATACGAACTCTTATTCTCTTGGCAGTGTCAAAACTATGCGGAAAAAGCCTATTAATCATTTTACTACCAGCATTAATGAAGCTATTCCGATATGCTTCCGCCATTCCTTTTATTTTGATAACTGCTATGACCACACTTTCTTAACTGTACTCCTTGGGAGTAGGTATGTACGTACAGTACAAGCTGTAAGTGTATGACTGATGTGCCTTAAGCCTGCCTAGTTTTGGTACATGGAGCGCAGCGAGCCTTCCGAGCCTGGCACTTGAGTACATCGGCTCGTGAGCACCAGCAGCGTGAGCACCAGCAGCGTGAGCACCAGCAGCGTGAGCACCAGAACACGTGAGCACCAGCAGCGTGAGCACCACAACACGTGAGCACCACTAAATTCAACACCACCTGACACATGAGAGCAATAAAGCACGCGCTCACGAACACACTCCCCACAATTGCACTCGTTGTAATGGTTTAATTTCTTGTTCTGTGCCTCATCGGGTGACTCGAGTTGTAACCCCCAGGCGGAGGGGAGACGGTCCTGCTTGGGGACTGTGAAAATCCGCTGGCAAATGACAGGGACATTCCAACGACTAATTCATTCACTGGCCGAGCTCATCATGGGCTCTCAGAAACTCAGTATTTTAATTTTTATATAAATGTTGATCCTAAGATTAACGTCAGTGTAATGTTACGGAACATTCTTTCATTATGTCTCTCATTGCTCCTGTTTTCTGTGTCCACAAATTATAAAAGTCTCTCTATCCTATTTTTTTCAAATTACGCCTATCTCTCCCAAATGAGAATGGGAGTCTTTCAGTGAAAGGAGAGATGGTTCCACCCTCTCTGCATATAAATCATAGCAATGTTTCCCTAAGATACATTCCTGGGCATGAAAATTAAAGAAATCTTTTCACTTCGTGCTACTTCTTTCCTCCGCTCTGACATTTTCCATTCTTGATCAGGCTTGGCCTCAGTCACCTGAATCTTTTCTGTCGTACGAACTCATTAAATTTACATCGAAAAAGTTCCTTATTTAACAGCGTATGCTTGAGTTCGAATGTGAATTGGCGATACTCTGATAAAAAAGTCATGATCAAGAATAGAAAGGATTGAAAATACCAATTTAATTCAAAATGCAGTATTCATTTTTCAAGCACGTAAAATGGAATGCATTCAGCATTATTTTCTCCCCACAGCCTCATGTAATTTTAACTAACACAAGACATCGCGCCGTTTTTAGGCGTTCCGCTTGACAATCGATATTCTTATCTGTTTCTAGGCGGAATTTCTCGGCCCAACAATTTATCCAAACCGAGCTCACCGAACTGTCAGTGTAAGGCTCCACTAGACCTTCTCACACTTTTCTTGCAAGGACGAAGTTCTCATGATCACTATCTCCGAGATCCTAGCTTCTCCTGGTCCTAACTCAGAGCAGAGGGTCCCCTTGAGATGCTCCTACTCTTCCCTGCGGATGTCACAGCTAATTTGGAGAGCAGACAATGCCTGGGGCGCTATAGAGGCCTTGGTCTGTTTCAATCTCACCGACAATTCACAGTTTGACTGTGGAGGACCAAGGAGAAGCATGCGTTCTTGCATCCTATGACACAACCAATTGTGCATCGAGGGACTTCCGAAGTCGTTTATGGACTGAATATTCTGTTCATGCTGATCGGAATAAATTTGACGGTAATTTGATTCCTTGATTTTTCAGATTGGCTGGAGATATTTACTCGCACTATGTGTCATTTAGTGGTTCATTTCTGGCGCATCATTCTTGTAAGTTAGATGACAACTAGAATGAACGACTGAAACACACCTGAAATTGGGAAGATAATTACCTGTATGACAATGATCCTCTCTGGTCATAAAGATGAGTAATAAGAACATTTTTTCATGATCGAAGTTACAATACTCAGAATAAACAGATGCGTGCTTTCAGTCCAAAGAATACGTCTCGCGTTATGCAGACCAAGTTTCCCCAACCTGTTGTTGTGTTCGCATGTGCATCATGTGAGAGCGATGTGATTCCTCAGTATTTACCAAATAAGTTCTCATGCTCAATTCAGATGGCGGCGTGGAGTTGCTGAACTCTGTAGTTGAGCCCTGAATAACGAGGGATACCAACTGTAGACTACACAGGAAGGTGCTAGGGAAAATGGTGTACAAAATTTCACACCTTCCAGAAGGTGGTAAACTGAACACTTTTGCCCGTATGAAACTTTGCCAAAAAAGTTTGGTTTTGAAATATTAACTGTTTAATGATTGAAAGGAGAAAATTTTGAAAGGAAAACTACCCGAAAATAACATATAGATAAAAATTTGTAATATACTTTACAGAAAATGCTCCTAGCTTCCACCACTTACATCGATGCACGTCAATTTTTGAGAGCGCATGAAAAGCCTCGTTTATCCAGCACATGTCGAATCAGAGGAAGATCTCGTAGCAAGAAATACAGCGGCTTCTGGTGATGTTTCTGAAATGCTTGGCCTTTTCCACAATATCCGACAGTCCTTAATAAATAGATTATTTGTGGACAATTTTGAATTCCAATTTCCTTATTTGAAACATTTGATAGCTAATATCTCAAAAACTAAATTTTTCAACGTAACCTAGAGCTAAATGTGTAAAGTTTACCGCTTACTGGTAGGTGTTCATTTTCAACCTCTTATTCCCAAACATTCTGTGTGTCTGACAGCAAGATTGTGCTCCCTGCCGCACTTCAGAGGAAGGTTTGAAATATTGTTCGAGAATATTTACGCCTTTCCCAGGTACAACATTTGGTCTCCAAACTCTCCAAATCTGAACCCGATCGGCTACTATGTATGTGGGGCGATTGAACAAGATACCAATCGTCGTACCAGGAATGCAGAAGCCCTGCTGATAGGTAAAAATAAGGCAATTTTGGAGACTCATCCTATAGGAAAGCTGAAGAATCAGCTTGCTTCAGGTTCCGGAACCCGTTTGACGCTGTGGTCGATTCAAATGGCAGCTTTTTCGAGTGTAATTAGCAGATATTATTAAAACACCACCAGTAAAATTTCTTCCCAATACATTTATTTCTGCCGTTAGCGAGCACTTCTTCTTTTTTCTCAAGAAGCTGCCAAGCTTATCCCAAACATATTCTAGTCCATATCGAGCGTACTGGGTGTTGGTATTCATTTGATATGCGTAGCGAGTTCAGACCGAAGGAGAAACTTTTCGCTGCAGAAACTTGGCGTGTCTTTTAATCAGCACGAGGGAACTTATTGGTTTCCACCGTAAATGTCGTTTGATTGTCTGCATTTCTTAATTAAAAGTCGTCGATTTGAATTGAAGAGTGCGTGCACTGAAAAACGTCGTGAAATGTCGTACCAACGTCGCAACTAAGATTCGAATGGAAGGCGTCATGAGCTACCGCTAATTAGTTGAGTTAATTTTTATTTTTATTTATTGCGTGTCAATATACGAAGTAGCAACGTGCTCTCAGTGAGACACAAAAGAACAACGTATCTGTTTGTAAGATAGTTCAAACTTTCCGGATGTTCCTCCTGATACAAGCTTATTTCAGTAATGCTGCAATTCTAGTCAAACCATTTTCCTAAGTTTTTTCGACATAAACCTTCCAGCCGAGGTTCAATTTTTGAAATTGCTTCTTTACGCAGCACTTTTGTCCTCTCCCACTTGGGCGCGTTTGCTGAAGCATGTATAATTATACATGATTTTTCCTACCCGATCATTTTTGGATTTTTGTCATAAATTTATCGATGAGGTTCCGAAAAAGCTAGAGTGGAACGTTGTTCATCCTATGCAAATCTTATGTAGCACTGTTGTATTTTGTCCTTAATAAGAATGAACGCAGTTATTCTTACGTTTTTGCTTTAATCTTGCTTAACACTAGTAGACTTTGTCCCCAATAAAATTTAAGTTTCAGGTTTCTTGCTCAATATCACGGCCCCATTTTTACTCGGTGCTCTACACGCATTTCACCACCCGGGTCTCGAACTCTGATCATTATTTTTATATTAATACCCGAATGAAATTTGAACGGCCAATCACAATTCTTCATTCATGCATAAATTTGATAGTCCTACGTAATTTCAATAATCAAACGTTTTTTCAACAGGAGTACGTAATTTCACCTACAAAAAATAACTTCAATAAAAATATTTAAATAATTTAACTTATGCTTAATAACTGAGTATGTTTTTAATACAAATCGTAGAGCCGATGCATCTATATGCATGCTACGTCTAATTAGTATCGCTCTTTGTTTTGGCTCGACCCATCGTTTCTGTGTAATAGTAAAAAATGCAAAATTCATTATCGTCTATGACGAAGTTTCAAGTTATTTTGAAATTGAGTCATTAATGCGTGAAAAAAAATCCTCTTCTTTCAATCAGAACATTTTCACTGCTGAAACACAGATTTATCGACAAATTTTAAAAGTATTTCAATCAAAATTTTGCGTAAGTCGGTATGACATCTCAAAGTCTTTACAATGAAATGACTGAGCGCTTGAGATGAAGTTTTCGTGCCAGTCTTTGGACGGCTCATGCTGCAAAGTCAGAAAACATTGTTTCTTGAGGGAGAGAAGAGCATTCCGGTGTGAAGCGTCGAATGAAGATTTTAAAATCAACCCTTAGCACCCCTGGAAGTGGAATTTCGAAATAAGTTCTTCATTTGAACAGTAGATCATTATCAATAATTTAGAAGCAGCTAGCCTGGTTGAATTGCAAGTGCAGTAACCATTCTTCTGAAGTTAAACTTCCTGCCATCATTTTATTTCACGATTTGAAAGAACTTTCTTCAGCTGAAGCTAACTCTAGGCTCCGAGCTCCAATCAATATTTAATATCGTCCACTATTCGTGCCTTTTCTTTTCTGCACCATATATTTCATCAAACCTGATGCATACATAAATTTTTACTTGAATTCAGTACGAGAAACTCCTTACGTTCAACGATGACTGCAGCCTTTCAGTCATCACTCCCTGGAGTCCTTTAGACACTTAATTAGCACGTTCGCTCCATTCCAGGGACGCCAGTTATATCAGCGCTGCCTCTGACACAACGACCGCACACATCCTTTATCCGACGAGCACAGCATTTTACCTCAGTTTTCCGGACCCAGCTGCGCAGTCTCCCCATTCTCCGTTGTCACATTTAGTCGCTATGTTAGCCCCATGAGAAGCCTCGAGTCGTTTGTACAAGCAGTGTTGTCTTGCGAGACTCGAGGAAAGCTAATGAGGTTCTCACAAGCGCGCTTTAAATGCAAGCGGCCTGGGAGCCCAGAAGCGATATTTACTCGACTCCGTAGAAGACAATAATCATGTTAAGGTACCAGCGTCGACGCTGATGTTCCTTTGGCTGTACCTTAGGGAAGCGCGGCGTGTGCGTTGGTGAGCTCCCTTCATGTCAATTGCACTCGCTTCTTCCAATTTGATCGAGGACCTAATTCCAGTGGTGGAGTGGTGGTCTCCTTTTCGTTTGCAGGACTAAATTCAAATTAAATGAGCGTGGGGTAGGTTGAAGGCCGCAAGCTCGAGTTACTTTACGCATTCGCTTTAAGACGTGGAAGTGTGTTGCGGTTGAAGGAGACACCTGAGGGTCAAAGTGCTTACGTTCAAAGGGCCTCGCTTGCCTGAAAATGAGCGAATTCTCAAATATCGGTTCCGAAAACTCAATTTTCGAACCTTAAAATGAGTAACTTCGAAACAAAAACTTTAGGATGAGTTCTGAAACAAGAGAGGCGTTGCTGACTTGAGCGCAACAAACTTCAACTTTTAACCGAACAAATGCAAAATTATTTTTCCTTACCAGAGGGATTGAAATTATTGGACGACAAGATGTCATCTGAATTTGCTGGACGAGCACGTTGATAAAAGATATGCGAATGAAGTTTTTCCTGGGAAATTCGATTTATTCTGTGACAATACAAGTTTGATATTCAACTATCGGTGCTTCTCTCATCCTAGAGCGACCCTCGCTGTAATATTATAATTCCACTCAGTGAATGCGACGTGATTTGTTCTCTAAAATGAATTGCAACTTTCACGGGAACTTTTTCTAACTCTATTACCTCACAAAGCGAAGAAAATTTTGTGTTCGGGTTCCTCCTGTGCTTTTCGTCGACTGAAATGAATGTTGGGCGATCGAAATGTGCATCACACTTGAAATTTCCATTGTTAACAGGAGGGAATTTGTCTTGATGGTACAAAACTTCTTCCACCTAGTAGAACTGGTCGACAGAAACCTGCACTATTACCTAGTCGTGGGCAGCGAAAACCTGGTCCAAGACGACCAGGATGGAGAAAATTTTCTACAACTGCTACGTTCATCAAAAGTGCAAGTTTGGTGCATCGACCATCACGCAACAGTACGCCAAGGATGCGTAAAAAGATGCCCTTGATTCATTTTTTTCTCGCGCATGACTGCTCTCAGGTTGACGGAAAACATATTTTCTTAAATCCTTTTCCCTTTAATTACCAGCCATCAAAAATTTTTGGTCATTTCATAGCGATGAGGATAAAAAATCCTGCACACATCAACAAAAACTTTGCTGTTTAGATTATTAAGAACTCAACTGCAGTCGTTAATAAAATTATGTTAGCGAAGCCCCGAGAGAAATTAGACTTGTATCGAAGTACAAGAAGCCGGAGACAAGATAACTAAGAAATCACTTCTTTTGCACTACTATTCACATAAAAAACTGCGTCTATGAGAAAGCTCCCAGCAAATACTCGCAAAATCTTCGATATGAAATGCCATAGCTAGTGCTTAGTCTATACAACATTATGCTGCAACAACGTTTGTAATTGTTACTGATTATTTGTAGTTGATAGTGATTGCTTGTGACAATCACTGATTGTTTGCGATTGCTTGCAATTGATACTGATTGTTAGATATTGTTACCAATTCTCATCACGTCAATTCATGCATTGTTCATTCAACCAAGAATTTCTCTCCCTTGGCAGCGCGAATATAAGGAGGAGGTGTTGCACGAATATTTTACTTATTTCTTTAAGTCGTGCGCAGCATTCTAAATTTTGGTAAGGAAACCTGATTTTCAATCAACGCACGATTAAGGAAGGCACTCTTTCATTCACGTGTGTGTACCTGTTAGTTGCTTTAAGCTACCTTTCTCTCTCTTCTTCTACTGAACTGTGGCGCCAAATGATCCCTTCTCGGCAGTATCCGAAGTAAAAGATGGAAAAAAAGTGATCTTCGGACCTCCAAATCCTGGTCGCCAGCTTAAACGCTTTCACGCTTTTTTCCGAATTAATGGGAGAGCGAAAATATTCTTTCGGTAGCCTGAGATGAGCTTGTTCTGGCTCGTGGTTTCTTTGATTTCGCGACGGGATTTTCTAGCAGACGCCAACGAAGTCCTATCATCGCTCGAGCATCTTACTTGAAAATGAAATTGTGAGACTTCGTGGACGTCTGCCCACGCTCATTACCTGGCTCATTAGCGGTGCTGGAAACCTGCGTGCCACGGTGGGGAATTTCTTCGGAAGGGCTTCCGCGTCTGCAGCTGTACCACTGACTTTCCACTCAAAAAATAAAGGGGAAATTGAGGATTTTTTGCACCGTTTCAGCCTGTTTTGGATGACATTTTTTAAATGATTTTTAATTCATTACCTGCCGGTGTCTCATTACTATGACGCTTCTAAAATCATTGCGTGGTCATACTTAGAAAGTATATTCCCTTCTGTTTGCTTTGTTTGCTCTACTCTTATATACGTAAATATTAAAACCTATTCAAAATTTCCGCTTTACATTAGAAGTCTTGCACTATAGGCAATATTTTGCATTGTCTATCTGGCAGAATTTATGTGCTCAACAGGATAATGTTAACCATATTGTAATGAGTATTTAATGAAAAATTAAAAAAAAACAAATGTAGATGGATATTTTCATGCTTCCATATTCTTGTGGCAGCTGTTTATAAAACTTAACTAGCCTTCAGCTAAGATCTGACCTAAAAAGAGTGAAAAAAACATTCAGTCTATTTTCTGCGAACTAAACTGGTATATTTTATGACTACTTGATTATTTCCTATAAAAATTATCGAAATATTATCGTTCTAAACACAGGCTATCAAACTCTTACTTAATCGTGTTTCCTAGTGCATGACTACAAACCAAAAACCGTCAACTTAAGCTAAACTTAAAATATTATGGTAAAATATTAATCCTTACTAAATCTTTGTTTGCGATGAACAGTGTCAACAAAGTTTCATCCCTAAAAACACGACATCTGCTGAAGTTTTTTGGTTATACTCGGACCAGGTCGCTGTCCAGCTTCACAAATGAAGGTCACATTACGGCCGCAGAGCTGCCCTCGCTCCTCGCACGCACCACCAGCTCGCTTTTAAACTCAATGTTTGTTGTCCTGTAAGCCAGACTCGAAATAATGAAATGCGCGTCTAGAGGAGCCGGAAACCACCGCTGCAGTTCCAAGCTTTCATTCCATTAAGAAAAACTTTACCCGAGGTTACCAAAAACTTTGCTCACTTTGCGCATTTCGCAACGATCGCTATGGCACCAATTTTATGTGCTCAACCTCTTTTGGCCAGAACATTTTCCCGGGGAAGCTAAGCAATAGATTCTTTTCGTGGAGAAGGAGATATCAGTGTCAAGGAGAAGACCCCCCGCTCTAATTTAGGAACCCAACTCCGGGGGCGCTTCTTCCCCTTTCCCCATTGCAAAGCTTTCGAAGTCAACCGACTTAACGCTCTAGCTTGTTAGCCTATCGTCGCTTCCTGTTGTCTGGGGTCGCTGAAAGCAAGCGGTGTAGAGGGAAGCTGCGCTAGATGTAGGCTCACCTAGACATGCTTGTAACTAGATATGACAAGCGGTGTAGTGGGAAGCTGCGCCAGCTGTAGACTCACCTAGATACGCCTTATTACTAGATATGCCCCACCTAGATACGCCTTGTTACTAGATATGCCCCACCTAGATACGGCTTTCAACCAGTACACCGTCAGCACAACTGGACGTCACGTCACACAGAAGCGGTCAACTCTAGAAGAAGGAGGCTTGGGTTCAGTGCTTTAAATTTATTTTCACGTTACATTTCGATATTGATTGACCCGGCAACGGCGGCTGTGCATAGATGTTGTGTTTACTGCATTCGATAAATGTTTACAAATGTTTAATAAATAAATAAATAAATGATATGGATTTCAATATCGATTTCGGCATCGATTTTGATATCGATTTCGACACTGATTTTTACATTCATTAACCCAGTAAAGGGGCAAGTACATTTCTTGCTGGCGGTGCACGGTGATTGTCGCCTACACAGATCCTGTGAACACACCGCCGGTTTCCTGGCAGCGATCGTTGACAGGTGCATCTTCATTCAGCACAGAATTCTTAAATTTCAGTAACACGGAGCGGAAAATAAACGCGTGTGTACTAGAGCAAACAAAAAATGACGTTTTTTAACAAATTTTTAAAGCTCGTATTCATTTTCCTATCAGCTTGTGGCCTTCCTTGAAAACCACTCGCCCCTCTTGAATCAGGAACAAAATTGGTCTTTCTCCCAGACGCAGTTTTGCTTGTGGGCGCAAAATATTCAAAGGGGCGAACTCGGGACCGGAGAGAGGAAGTCGGGGGGCGGGGAGGCTTCCGAGCGCCGCAACTGTGCCCCAGTGTTGTGGGGCGCATTGTGCTCGTGGCCCCAGAAATGGGCCCCAACGGAAATGAGTATTAACGGAAATGAGCACCAACAAAAATGAACATGGAATAGGCCCCAACGGAAATGAACATCAACGGAAATGAGCACCAACAAAAATGAACATGGAATGGGCCTCAACGGAAATGAACATCATCAGAAATGAGCACCAACAAAGATGGATATGCAGTGGACACCAATGAAAATAAACGCCAACTGAAATGAACACCAACAGAAATGGACACCAACGGAAAATGGGCACCAACACGAAATGGGCATCAACAGAAATGGGTATCAACAGAAATGAGCACCGACGGAAATGAGCACCAACATTATACATCGCCTCGTACCCATGACAAAAGAAAGTGTGAGCCCCAGATCACACACGACACGGCAAAATCACATGCTTGAAATTTGGTTACCGTATATTTACCATTTTCGATCACCTGCTGAAACGTTTGGCTGTCTGTCGGCCTGTATCTCGACCATGGTTTGAGCAGTGGGTGAAATTTTTTTATAAACGGCTTCTTTCAACGTAGAAAGCGCGACTTTGATCTGAAGTAATGTAGTTTTCATTTCACATGAAAGATTTCCCCAACGACAGGTTTACGATGTCACAATTACAGCATTTTCAGTCGTGCTTTATAGAAAAACAGCATTGCTTACCATGCCCTGGCACCCGCCCTCTGGTGCAGCGGCGCCTCCTTCAGTTACAAGAAGAGTGCTGACGCACGAGTCTGATTTTGCAACTTCTGCTACAGCCTTCACGAAGGTTCATTTTCGCTAAGGCGAGCACATGGTAAAATGGTCCTGACGGACTCCAAATTAAAAGCCTAGTAAAAACCTGTTCTGTTTGGAGAACTTTTTATATAGAAAAATATTGACGCTATTTAAAAGTCCCCATTAATCACAAATCGCTAGGAGAAAAATTTTGGAAGGTCTGATGTTCTCGATGACACCTAAAAGAACGTGTTCGGTGGCATTACTTAACATTTAAAAACACTTTGATATTTGAGAGTAGGGTTATGGTCAATGTCCATTTTTTGTCACATTGTTCGTGTTTAAATATTTGACTGTTCATCCACGAAATTTTTGTGCATTTTTATGAGCATCATTACATGTATTACTAAATGCTTTATTACGTGCGTTATTGTGAGCACCATTACACGTATTATTACGGGATTTATTACGTGCATTGTTATGAGGATTATTGCACTCATTATTACGGGCTTTATTACGTGCATTGTTATGAGGATCATTGCACGCATTATTACGGGTTTTATTACGCGCACTATTATGAGTATAATTATTGGTATGATTATGGGCATTTCTTCGTGCATTGTTAAGTCCATTTACTTAAGCATTACTATTTATGTCATCATGTACATCATTATGTGAGTGATTACGTGCATTATTTTTTGCATAATGATGTGGATTATTACGTCATTGATATATGCATCATTGGGTGCATTATTAGCTTATGTGCCAATAGTATGTGAATTATTACGTGCATTGTTATGTGAATTATTACGTACTTCATTATGAGCATAATTACGTGGACAAATTTGCGCATTATTTTGTGCATCGGTGAAATCAATTTCGTTATTAAACGGTCAATGTTAAAAATGCTCAAAATTATATTCTTGAATACTATTCTTCCGCACTAAGTTCGTTATGAATGTAACAAACAAAATGAAATTAGATTTTGTCGGTCTCTCATACATGTTCATTAAACTCAGCTGTTTTTAACATTGAGTTCCTCTCTCATATGTTCACCAAAAAGTAATTAAAATCGATACCCATGAGAAACAATATAAATTCCATTCTAATACTTACTTCCATCTCATCAGTGTCTAACGCATTGTTCGGCTTAATACAGATCAAGCTACTGGAGAGGATACTCTTATTTCAAATATTAATATACCGTTCACTTCTTCTCTTAATTCCAAGCTTGCCGTATAAAATAACATTATTAAGCTTTTAGAGTTCATTTTTATGTGCAAGAAAGATAAACTCGTTCGCTAGCGTTCAGTGAGGTGAAAATCATCAAGTTTCTGAATTTGGGGTGCCCATAAAATGCTTAGAGTAATTTCGTTCACAGTTATTTTTACCTGGGTGACCAGCACATTCTTTCACTGCACCATATCCTAGCATTATGTGTCCATTTATATTCATTCTGTCTTCCTGTTCCTTCATGAAAAGATCCTTTACTTTTTCTCGGGTGCGCGCTACTATCATAAAACTGTGGCATAAACACGGGTGGGCAGCTCTTTTCATAAGTTAGTAGGTAAGATAGCTTGGGAAGGAATCCTCGAGAGAGAGTCACAACATAATCACGGTACTTTATTCCATAACGCCATGCAATCCAAACATTCCGTGCTCCTGGTAAAAATCTACGGGGAGGGAGCACATCATTTCAAAAGAGTGCGCGTACTTTTATCAGCTCGGATTGAAGGATACGAGCATAATTAGGGTCAATGAGACGGGGATTTGGATCACGGGGAGAATTAGAGGTGATTTTTTGCTTGTACATGCTACGTAGATGCCGGACATTGATTTAAAGAGTATGAGCTAGAACTGCAAGGGTCAAAAAGAAAAAGAATGAATGCTAAATTACTTCGCAGCAGCAATCAATTTGCTAATGAAGTAGCTTTTTCTGATGCGTAATGCACTGGCAATCATGCACGGCCTTTGCTAGTTCTGCAGTGCAAGGGGTAAAGATTATCTGGACTGCATTGTTATTTCATCATTTTTAGAACAAACGCAAAGCTGTTCTTTACCTATCATGAAATCATCTGCAATAAACGCAAATGGTAAAGAGTGAAAGCAAAGGCAGAAGGGAAATTTTCAGAGTGTACGTACATTTTCAGTTCGAGAGAACGATATCGTTTTGTTATCAGGATTAAATTATTATCTTACTGTTTGCTGATATTTCCTTAAGTTGTGTCCTTGAACTAAAACATTAAAACTGCGTTGAATGAAAAGTGAATTCATGAAATCTAGGGGGAAATAATTTGTTCAGTTATGTAGCTGGAAAATAGTTATATAGCAATTCTCTGCCTCAGGCTCTAATGATGACTCTGATGTTCTTGAAAAAGAAACTTATTCATTTTCCCCGTGGGGGTTTGCACATTAAATGTCTATGAAGCTCGGAAAATGATACGTACTGAGGAGTAGGCAGGTATGTTTTGTCCAAAAATAGTTGTTACCATGCTAATTTTACAGTATGTTAATCAACAAAGTAACTTCACAATAAATACCTCGAGTGCATTGCACAAAAAACAGTTAAGCCAATATATTTTTACTAAATATTACACAACAAATTAACTGCAACAATAATAATCGTATCGTATTTCAAGTAATGAATTAGCTGCAACAACAATAATCGTATCGTATTTCAAGTAATAAATTAGCTGCAACAACAATAATATCACCGTATTTCAAGTAATAAATTAGCTGCAACAACAATAATCGCACCGTATTTCATGTGATAAATGAACTGAATCAACAATAATCGCGCAGTATTTTATAAAATAAACAAACTAAAATAACAATGATCAATAACAAGTCATTTATTAGAAACCAACACAGCTACGAGAACAATAGGAAGGTCCTTACTTGAACAAGAACTTGAAATTATATTCACTTTCAGAAGGACGATGTTTTATAACGGTTCCGAATTTTTCTTAGAAAATAAGTGGCTCAAAATTCAGCCCATGAATACTTTACATTTTACGCTGCAGGCTTAGCTGCATAATAAATACGTAAAGTCATAAATACGATCAAACAAAATGAAGAATGAGATACGAATAATTGAGGGCATCTTGGGGGAAAAATTCACTTGTGAGAAGTAACTTGATTAGTGAGACCAATTTTTGTGTGTTGAACCTTTACACGCTAACGGCTGGAACATTTTACAAACTAACACGTAAATTCTGCGCGTAATTTAGAACGCGAGCGTTAAAAATAGGACCGGAATTTTGTAGAGTAAGAAGTGAGAATTGTGAAAAGGACAAATTTTCTCACGTAAGACTTGTATTTTATCAAGTAGGACTTGAATTTTTTCATCATGTAAGACTTGAATTTTCTCAAGTGAGGCTTGTATTTTTTCTCGCGTAGGAATGAAAAATTGTAAATTCTGAGAATGTAATTACGACGCTGAAAATCGGGTGGTACAAAATTCATGAATAAGAAAGTTAGTTTCATAAAGTATGAGACGAATGATTCAGACTAGGAAGCAATGCATGAATTTTATGCACGCATGCATAGGTGATGATTGAGGTAAAAGTTTAATTAATTTTGAACTAAAATGTTGCACAGTAAGATATAATTTCATTAGAGTAAAACTCAAACATGGCAAGAAAAACATACGAAAAACGATTAATTGCCGTGGAAGTCAATTTTAAGGATCAAGATCAGATTTTCTCACTGGTTAGACTTCGAAAAAATTTCTTGTCAAACCTAACAACTCAAGAAAATTCGCCAAAAATGACTAGAAATATCTTGGACACGATCAGATTTACGGTATCGTTGATACCAAACACTCCTCGCAGGACGGGTGTGTGTTTCAAACATTACCTGGAAGACGTTATGAATTGCTTCAAATCCCTTATTTTTACCCTGAACAGGTTACCGAGGATATGACCCACCGGGGGAGTCTTCTTACCTTGAGGAAAATACTATCGGCGTCTCAAGAAAAGTGCCAAGATGCAGAGGTTTCAACACGATGGATTTTCTGAGGCTATGGAACCTCGACCGGATTCTTAGGCTTACTTGCACAGCTTTTACAGTGTTTAGGAGAGCTGTATCGGGGGAATAAGTACATAGAGGATGGCACCAGCTGTGTCTACGTATCAGGCTGGGCAGCGCCGGCGCTGAGGGAAATATACTGGTAGTTTCATTTTCATTCCAAGATAAATCATGAAAATAACTCAACTTTAGGAAAATTAGTATGCTTTTGAAGCTAAAGAAAGGAACTGTTTTTATGTCCTGAAAAATTTTTGATGCTGCCTACTCTGAGAGGCAAGCATTGTCAAAATATAGTCAAATCGAGCCAGATTTGATCGTTTTCTCACCCCAACTTAAATTATCCGCAGTCTCTAAACATTTTCAATTGGATTATTTAGATCTGGTGATTGTGGAGGCTGGTCTAAAACCCTGACTTTCTTACTACGGAGCCACTCTGAAGTGTATTCCGACTCGTGCTTTAAGGTTGTTACCTTGTTGAAACACCCGTTTAGTTCTTTTCAACCCGAGCATCTGAACAGAAGGAATTGAATGTTCAAACAAAATTTCACAATAATTGGTCGAATTCATGGTTCCTTTAATGACATTGAGCCGTCCTGGACCTCCAAAGGAAAAACAACCCCATAACATATTGCTTCCACCACCATGCTTTACTGAGGGCAGGGTATTTCGTTGTTGCATGAAAGTATTTGGTTTTTGCCGAACAGTCCTATTGTAATTATGGCTGAACAGGTCAATTTTAAACTCATTTGACCTTAGAATATTATCAACAACGAAGGAGATGACTATTTTAATAATCCGTATCAATGACGCAAAAAAAAATACTTCAAAGATTTTTCTTTCATTTTCTACGTAAGGTATTTTCATAGCTATAACAGTTGCCGTGTAATTTATGTTCAAAATAATGAAGTGATTTTTGCGCCACCTTGTACTACACGGTGATATACTACACCGACTGTAGTTATCATTCCGATATACTACACGGTGATATAATACACAGATTGTACTGTAGTTATCATTCTGATTTACTGCGTTCCGATTCTTACACTACACCGATTGTAATTATTATTCCAAGTTCATTAGTCCACTTTTGTTTCGTGTAATTTTACCCTCTTCTCATTTCAGTATTTTCATCTGGGATGCTTCTATGTTCGATTAACCATTCAGGAAATTGATTAACATTTTTCAATTTCATTCTCTTGTAACTCTGGTGGTACTAGATTGTTCAGATTGTTCGTTTAAAGTTTCCAATAATAATCACTATTGCTTTCAATTACTTATGCTTGAGATTAAACCCCAGCTTCTTTTGCAATATCCTCGCAAACGCGGCGTCATTTCAATGTTGCCTCGTTAATTCTCATAGTTGTAGCTCTGCCTTTTTATTCTTAAGACCTTAACTTATTGAATAATTCAAGCACGCCAAAGGGAGCATGCATGTAGAAAATCAACATATATTATTTGCACTCCGTCCCGCTTGCATGTTAGTGCGGATCCACGTGACTTAAGCCTTTAATTGAGAAAGACTTTTTCTAGTCGCTCGATAACACAAATTTCGCTTCAATTTACCCTAGGAGACATTCGTGGGATTATCAGGTCAAATGCATCAAAGGTAATTATTTGAGGCGTTTATTACAAAGAAGGTTAGAATAAGGTTATTTTAATTGTGTATCTGGTCTTTTATTAAACCCATTTTGCTGATCATTTTTCAAAACTAAGATTTTCAAACCGAATGTGGGTCAGAACGTGATACAAAAGAACGAATGTCTCCTAGGGTTGAGTAATTACAAATGGTTATATTTCCTCAATTATTAAAATTACGGTTTCTTGCAACTATTTGTTGATGATTTTTGCCCTCAATACATCATACATCACCATTCTTTTCTAGGTTGCATTTCACAAAGTCATTAAGCATATCTCCTGCAATGTAAATTATGATTTTTGCATTTCAATTTGAATTTGATATCAGTTTCAGTTCAATACAAAACCAGTAGTGTTCCTGTACCAAATTCTTACGTAGAATTCAAATAGAAGTTTTGGTAAATCAAATCCTTTCGTAGATCTAAAAATTGAAGTTTGAGTCTACGCAAATTATATCATTCCTTTGACATAGAAATTCATGACAACAGTCTTGGCAAATTAAATTTATTCCTTGATTCTGAGAGCTAAGTACAGGCAAACTAAAGTCTTTAATCAACTTAGTCACTTGAATCTTCAGTCCAGAAAAATTAAATTTTATCATCAATTAGAAATTTTGGCCTTACTTCCACTCGAATTGACTCCTTTCATTGATATACTAACTTAAATTTTTAATCTAAAAAAACTAAATCCGTTAATCGATTTAGAAACGTATACCTTCAGCCCAGATAAATTAAATCTTCAGTCCAGGTACATTACATCTCCATTACAGACAAATTAAATCTAGCCTTGACGAAAAACATAAGCGTTCAGTCTAGACGCAATAAATCTCCAGCCCGTACAAATTTAATCCTTTCATTGACTGAGAAACTCGAGCGTTCAGTCTAGACACAATAAATCTCCAGCCCAGACAAATTTAATCCTTTCATTGACTGAGAAACTCGAGCGTTCAGTCGAGCCGGACCCGGCCGCTGTGTGGCAGCGCTGCAGCAGCTCGCGTGAGCTGGTGACGTGAGGCAGTATCCTGTGCCCCACACGCGTCTTCTGACCCGTTCATTTCCACGAGATCTGCCTGAAAAATTCCCATTTTTTGCCCTCCGTAATAAACAGCCTCGAGTCGTCGACGTTGAGGGCGAAACTCCGATTACTGGAGTTTAATTTCGACAACCCGAAGCCTCGGCTCGAGTCGTCATGCAACCTTTAGATACCATTTTGCTCGACTTCAGAGCGCGAGCAACGAAAATTGTAGTAGATTTTTCGACAATTACCCTGTACAATACGCGGGTTTGGCAGAATTTAACATCAAGCGGCAGCCAGAGTGGAATACGCGACTGAATGGAAGAGTTCTTGAATTCTTAAATATTTCAGACTCGCTACCATATTTCAAGAACATGTAGTTCGTTAGACTCGCATTTAATTACGTGCATACGTCCTGTCGTCTCATTCCGGCCTGGTGAGCGAAGTAGAGCAAGAAGCCAATTTGTGTGAAATAAATCGAAATTCTGTGTCTCAGAGCAAAGCAGTTACAGAAGGAAAGATTCCCGTGCTAGCCATTTTCAACAATACTTCAAAAATTAACGCTGAGCTCTGAGTGCTTTCCTGTGCACTATTCGTGCGATTTGCGAAGAATTTATCGAGATTGAAGTAACAAAACACAGTTGAACTTTTGGAGGTCTAGTATTTCATATTCTGATATACATTTATGCTGCAATCTGAGCTGCTCTCTCTCTCTCTCTCTCTTGCCCGCTCGCAATATCCTGTTTCATCTTTGCCCCGAGTCAGCAGCGGGAAAAAGCCTTTGCCAACAGTTTTAAATGCCGAGTCCTTTGTCAAATTGAGTACAGTTTTGAAATGCCAAATCCTCCGTCATACGTGCCATGCTCTGTGCCCTGAGAGCCCTGGTTTCTCTGTTCAATGAGCGCTACTTATTAGAACTGCAGATCACGGGAATGAAAAGACGTTTTCGATCAAATTGATAAGCATTCTTTGGGTTCTATGACATGATCAGAGCCCTCATAGAGATTCTTCAGTTATAGGAAACCACGACGTTCGTGAAATGCTGTCATACTGAATTTCAACTGAATGTCGACTGCATGCAGTTCTTCGCTCTAAAATTAAAATCGAATTCGCGTTAGAACTCACACATAGTCCAACTGCCTCACTCGTAACTGTGAGTACTCGCTTCCTTGCACTGACTCATTTAAATCGTGCAAAAACTACCGAAAATAACGAATAAGGTGGTCGAGCGCGTAATGAGATGTTGTCCTATTTTACCCGCCTCAAATTTGGTAGAAGAAAACATAATTTTCCTTCAAATCATATTCATTTTTCGATAATTTGTAAGAGCTTACTTGTATTTAAAAATAAATTTTTTTTGGGGGGGGGAAGGCGTGTGGAAAAGCTTTCTGTACCGCCACTGGCTCATGGCTCCAGATTGACAACTCTAACATTTTACCAGTGGCCGAATTAAAGCGTATTTTTATTCACAGGTTCTGTTAAACGGTTCCTGGCCATAAAGTTTCAGAAATTTAAAGTTCAGAGCGTGATCAAAGAAAAAAAATCGCATCCGTTTCACGACAAACGGAGGGTACGATCGTCGAACTCTTATCCAAGTATAATTATCAAACTCTTCTGCTATCACGCGTTCCACGCAAATAACGCGCTCAAAAACCACACCGCGTTGTTGACGACCGTATCTCTACATCCAAGCAATCGTCAGTATTTTCCTATTGAAATTTTAACGTTAAAGCATCCACCGATAAACTCCTCGGTACGATTTCCGTCAGAACAGATCCCGTCAATTGTTTAGCAGAAGTGGTCTATTTATAATCCGCTTTGGGATGTCGGGCTGGATAGCCGGCCAATCGATAACTCTGATTCTGTCTAAATTGGGGAAATGCGGATCGAGCTGTCATTGTTTCCGAGGGGAATACCTGTCACGGGCACCGGATATTGCCTAAGCTTTGGAAATCCCAGCGAATTCTCTAGAAACGATTTATAGATTTGCAGTGCATGTAAGTGATACATGTGCTCCTGCATGTGAGTTTCGTAGGTTAAGATCAAGTAACACACTCTTCCTTTTTTTGTCTTAGTTTCTATTTCGTTCATGATAAAAGGAAAATGAATCTATGATTTATGCTCCAAAAAGTGTGAGATGTTTGTTTTTGTTTACTTGTTTGCTAGAGGCCATGCAATGACTTTTGTGTCATGTAGCCTACGGAGTTTGCTGCGACGTTTTCGTGCGGCTTATTACAACTTTACAAACTTCTTTTTCACAATAATATTCCCAAGGAGCCTGGAGAGCTGGAGACTACCCAGAACTATNCGATGCCCCGAGTTATTTGGAGTCACTATAGTGTGTCAACAGTGACGCCACTAGTCCCTTGCGGTCACTATAATTGATCAACAGTGACGCAGCAAGCCTCGTGAGGTTGTGTAATAGAGTTAGAATTAGAACACGTTAGAAGCAGAAATGTTTTGCTGCTCGTGAAGAAGTTGTTCCGAGGAATCCTTTTCCCATATTTTCTGGATTTTAGAAGGGCTTTATTCAGGATCGTTCGTACACGTCACGAAATTCTACTTTGATCTTGTTTCTAGGTTTAAAACCAATATCCCCCATTTTTTACTGCATGATAAGTGAACAAATTGAAGAAAAATCGGTGCTTGAACTTTGCTCTCGTGGTCACATCGTTGAACTTTTGAATCGGCCTCTCCTCAGTATTATTTTAGTAATAAATGAAATTTAAGTATAATGCTAAGCAAAGTTTCACGGGAATGATAAGCATTTGCTATTCTTTTGATCATATAGGAGTTAGGAAATAATTCCAGATTACCTGGAAAAAAATCTTGTTCACATGTAGAGTACAATAATGAAAATTTGTAGATGATGTTCATTTTAACTGAACTCGCACTGCAAGTACAAAGCTGTTTTTTAAACGTTTCTTCTGACTGATAAATTTGTACTTAGTTTATTCATATTGCAGGACCATTAAGAAGACATTCAACATATAAATATTTTCAACAATACTTGCGTCCCTTCGCGTGAACTAAAATCATTAATAATTTTAGCAGTTCAACAAAATGGATTCATCCGTGAATAAAATGAACATAAGAAGTCATGATAATACAGAATAACTTTGGTATTAACAATAATAAAAACAATATAAAGAAAGATCAAGGAATGTTAATGCCACCCACTTCCAGATGCTGCTCATTAATTACCTGCGAGTTGGCAGAAGTTACTTGCTTTCAATTTCGTTACAAACTCAGAAGTTACTTGCTTTCAATTAGAACGCGTCTGATCTCAATCTTGCGAAGGCAGTCCTCTTTTGACTCTTTCAATCCAATGAATTGAAAAATTTTAGGGCTCTTTCAATCCAATGAGTTGAAAAATTTTAATACTCATTCAATTCAATGAATTGAAAAATATTTACTTCAGCACAAAGTGCTTACTCCAAATTTCCAAATCAGCTATAAATCATTCTAAGTCTGGAAAAGGGCAGGATGATAAATCAGTTTTTCATTCATGATTTCGAGCTTGACTGGACCAACGTAATGTATAATTTTGAAAGTGCGACAGGAAATTTCTAACAGTTTCATTTCTTGTTGTTTTCTCCGCTCTATTTATTGCCCATTGTAAGCCTTGAATGGTTACCTCGGACATCTCATGCCCAGTGCAGGGAATGGTTACCTCGGGCATCTCATACCCAGAGCAGGGAATGGTTACCTCGGGCACCTCATGCCAAGTGATGGGAATGAGCCCCCTCAAATCATTATAAGCCAGGTTCTTTGGAGGTTTCAGTGAAAGAACCTTGACGAACTAATCTTATTTAGAACTTCAAACACACCTAATTACAGCAGCAAATGAATTTTAGAAACCGATACATTCTTTTGGAATGCAACAGCACTGAAAATGCACTTGAATTATTTTAACACGTACAATTTCACTACAACTCTGACAATAGCAACACGATGCCTGAAATAAAAAAACGAAATGGTACAATAAGCACCAAAAAATACTTCTATCCAAATATTTTATACATAATAATAATTTACAAGGACCAACACATACAGGGCTACAGAACACGAGCGCGGAAAAGGTCGTCTTGTAGTTCGGTGTCCGACAACCTCAAATCCGCTCCATCATCATCACACAAAATAAAGGAGTGCAGATCTTAAGTCTATAACATAAATATTCAAGACCCCGTAATTTAATTTTTCTTCTTTAATGTGGACTCACGACCAGAAATCTCTCCATCACGTAATCCTAGTTTTACAATTGTCATTCCAGTGCTAAGGAAATTCCACTCAAACTAGTGCGTGTCCTTATACTCCCATTTACTCCACGTATTTTGGTTTCGATTATTTGGTTCTCGCACGAAATGTGCCGAGAAGACGTCGTCCACTAGAACGCATTCGTGAAAACCCGATTCCGATTCCGTTGTCTCCATCTTCAAAAGCTTTTTCTTCGAGTCACTTTCGAATGGAGTTTGAAGCGTTTCTTTCCAGTTAATATGGCTACAACTTTACTCTCGTTTTATTCAGAGACAAGCGGAAATCTCTGTTGACGGATGTATTTTGTTTGCCTTATCCGAGCTGCCGGGCGCATCGGAAAACCATAATCGGTTTCTGTTATTGCCTCAAGAGAGCGATTCTGTTCGAGACGAATGTTGGGCTGGTGTGCAGGAGGGGATCTGAGACTGAAGCAATGGAGGGACTTTGCTAGGGCATGAAACACAATTTGTACAGAGGCATGAAGTACTTTCGAGCGTTAAAGCATGAAGCGATTTGTAACACTAGAGCACAAAACACGTCATTTGAAACATCGGAGCATGGAACACGGTGTGGTTTTGAAGCACAAAGTAATTTGGAGAATTGGAGCAGGATTCCCTCCGTTGTAGTGGGGCGTGAAAAGCTTTGGAGCAGTGAAGGATGAAGTGTACGATTTTACTGGAGCATGAAGTACTGTGGAGCCTTAAATCTTTTGTGGTACTGGAACATTGAAAGTTATCGCCCGTTGGAGCATGAATCTTGATTTAATATTGGAACACCGAAAACTTTCGAAATTGAGTATGGAGCACTATTGGAGTACTATTAGAGTATACTGGAGCATATTAGAGCATATTGGAGCATACTGGAGCATATTGGAGCATATTAGAGCAGGAAGTGCGTTGATTTACTGGAAAAGGGCTGGTCCATATAAATGGAAAATGGTACACTTTACATCACATGGAAAAAAAGTGATGCTATAAAAGATAAAAATTAAAGTGAGTGAGCGTTTATACGTTGGTTGAATTGAGTACCCTCTGTGCACGACTCGTGACTCTTTTGATTTCCGAGCGTGGGTTTGCCGTTAATAAAGCGAGACCCGCAGGAAAAGAGAGGCTTGTCAGTATTCTCGCTCGGCCCCCCTAACCCAGGGTACTCATTTGAAGAAACTCAGAAGAATTTTCGAATAGAATTATGTAATTTAGAAATAACCACTTGAGGGAATTTATATGATTTGTTATCTTCTTGTTAGTTATTACGAGACCACCGTAACTCTTTGGGTCGCTATTTTAAAGACCTGTCCGAGCCTCTAAAGGTTCTTATTTATTTCTTAACAAATATCCAAACCAAAGAAAATAGTTCATTGACCTTAGCCCCAAATAACCGTAACCATGATACGATGGAAAAGCCCTTATTTAATTAATCAAAGATGAGTTTCAAATTTCAGACCCATGTTATTACTGGATATCAAATGATGGTAACAATCAAATGATCACAGTTATAGTGTTAGAAGATCGAATTCATGATATTTGTAATAGACAGATTTATAGCGAATTCTTGCAGGATGCAATTTAAAATTAATGCGATCAGACAAAAAATCATAATCGACCGGAGTCGCAAAACTGAGATAGGTTTTGTTATAAAGGGATTGTCGCTCCCTCGAAGTGAACTGGGCTAAAACACAGCTGTCGGCGTGACCTTACGCAAACACTTTTTTTTTCATTGCTAGGGATTATGAAGCCCACTCTCATGAGATTTTGATGTTTTTGCGCTTAAAGAGACAAGTAAATTTACGATTACTTGTACATAATGTCAGAGAGTTTTGCTTATGTGCAGCCTATTTGATGTTCGAATCATCCATTAAAAGTCAGGATACTGGCTGTGCTGCTATTCAAAGCTCAAATTACCATTAAAATGAATGCGGGCTAAAAATGGAAGCGGGACCATCGCTGCTACGAATGCAAGATTATGCACATTTAATTACTGACTAGCGTTCCCGTGGTGGTCAAAAAGTCACGCTAAATTCCATGTAAAATAATGTAATTTTCTGTATCGTTGATACGAACTGCCTTCTCTGACGCAGTTTCGCTAATGAGGAATGCAGACCAGAGAATCTGCACCCGTCAATTTTCTTCTGTGTTATTCTTTCATTGTGTAAATAAATGATTACACGCAGACGCACACTAACAAATACATAACTTTTCATGTTATGACATAATATATACATTGCATAGTAGATAAACACCCTACGTCATTGTTCTTCTGAATAACGGGAGAGAGAGGCGATCAACCATCGGAAATGGTAACGTGCCTAGAAATTACCCCCTTCTGAACCCCAGCATCAGTTCATAAAATATACATAATATTTTGCATCACGTCCGGAGAAGCTCTGGGATACGCAGGTAGTAAAAGCTGTAGTGGTGCAGTAATGCAAAGCCGTAAATGTTTTACCAGGCAAAGTAATCTCGCGCAGAATTATGTACACGCAGGCCATTTCTGTTATTTATTAGCAATATTCCCGTGATCTCAGTTGTTTTCTATACAGCAATGGAAAGTCTGCCTAAAAGTAGGGATGAAAAGTAATGTCCTTCTTGAAATACAAGTTCGAAGGATCTTCAGAAACGTTGAAGCCACAAGAAAAGATTGAAATTTAACGCTCGGGTGATTTCTTCAAAAAAAAAAATATTAACCAGAGAAGTGGAATAGCAACTCGTAAGTGTCAAGTCGAGGAATTTTCGTCAAAAGAAAACACTTAATTGTCATGTCACATAAACGAGGAATATCACGGCGTAGATTGCTATCTATATTCATTCAAAATAGAAAAATAAATCGATTCAGCGCCAAACGAAAAAAATGTGAAAATTGAAATCCAGATACCGGATCTAATGTTGCTCTGTTTTTAGAATGAACACATTCAAAACTGGCAATGAGCCATAACGTGTCACACTCGAAGAGTACCATAGTCGAATTATTTTTGACAAAAACGAAAGGAAGTTTGCAGGACGTTGAACAGTTCCACATTCGAAAATGTTCGCATTCGTTCGATTATTTCACAGCCAGACATAATTTTTTCGAGCATCGCAGAATTCTGCAACCAAAAACACAGAGTACTTGCAAACGTTAACACAAATACTAGGTATCCTACATACCGGACCGCACTGAACCAGCGACAGAAACGCGAGAATTTTGTGTGTTCTGGAGCAATTCACTTGAGCGTCATTCAACAGCGATGAACGGGCGCAATGGAACCGGGGAAAACTTCTGAACCACATTGCAGCTGTTATCCTAAGTGAATTAAGGCGTTATCGAATTTAAGCGAACGTATTTCACGCGTAAGCCTCAGTTCTGGGGGAGAAAATACTGCTCCAGCTAAGTGGCACGGGTGGCACGCCTGCTATCATCAAACAACGTTCTCATTCCAGGGAGTGCTTCAAGATATTTCTATCGGAAGCCACTCAGACTCGTACCCACCGAGTGCTCGCTAGAAGCACTCACGCTCGTACATGTTTGAGTGCTCGCCACAGTCCCGCAAGTGAAGGTACCGATGAGATGGAGCTTTTGTACAGAATTACCAGCTTTCTGATGAGATTTTACCTCAAGTTTTAATATTTTAACCAAAATCAGAGGCCTTCAGAGTTTGCACTCGTTAGCGCTTTGCTGCGCCTCAAAACCAAAAGACTCGACTCAAGTTACTCAACTTGGAGCGTTTCATGAGTACTTAGATTCCATGAGTTATTTAACTCGAAGTGTTTCCTGAATACTCGGAGTCCATGAACTATATAATAACATGAAGTGTTTCAGCACTACTTGAATTCCAAGTAATATTTAATAAATGGATTATGTCATAAGTTATTGGACCCAACGTGTTATTTCGGTTCGCATATAATTGTTTCAACTGTTGAGAAACAGATCACCAAAATTCAATCGAAGCTAGCCCAAGTTAGACCACATTCGAGAAGCTGGTTTAATCCCCTTGAGGAACGGGCACTGAAAGAATGATGTTCATGCTCTAGCATGAGATGGAGATGTGGAATGAAACCTTGCTCGCAGTCGTAGAATGTCTCTAAATATTCTCATTTACATGAAGCGTACGTACATATTCAAATTAGCAGTTCAGGCACCGAAAAGACCCCGCCAACCCACGGCAGTACATAACTGTTCTTTTCTTTAGCTTTGTGCGCATACTAACCATCGCAATGTTGAAATATATTCATAACTTGCCCCAAAAGAAATACGTAAATACTAATGTATTTTACTCACCATGGCTCATGACTGAGACTACCCTATGTATATTAATATTCTTTTCGACTATCATTTTGTCCCTGTTGAAATTATGTATGAGTTCGTAATTCATACGTATATCTTCGTGATAACTACTGGGACAAACCATGATCATTCATCGGCAATCCAGGGAATTTACGTTCAGAAACTGGCTAGATATTTGCAAGTGTTAAGGTAGGTGCCCATATTTCCTTTAGAAATCGCGCCGCTAAAACTCAACGGAAAATAAATCGAACTATTTTCAGAAGCGTCTTGTACTTGAGTGTTTGTGTAGTATATGTGTGGTTGACGGACTAAAACGTAAAAAATTTGTCCTGACGCTTGCAGCAACGGACTAAAACCGGTTTAGATCGGTCCAATAATGTTGGATCTATAGGAAACATTGTGCTATGTTTTAAAAACGTAAAACACTTACCTCCCAGAAAGAGCAACCCGACTCTCATATTTGTAACCGCACTCTGAGACCGACCAATTTGAACTAATTCAGATACCCTAATTGTTTTAAAGCCCGAAGAGAATCGATGCAAATGGACTCAGGGAACGAAATTTGAATGATGGCTTCAATTCATATAAAAGTTTGATTATGTGTCTACTCCCTGCTGAAAATGTACAATTGTGTGTTCACACATAAAACAACACAGAGACACCCACAATACTCACTCTCACCTATCAGATAACGAGCTTTACTCTTATAAAAATAGAATTCTAAGTTCAACCAGAGCAAACACTGGGCTTCAGTCTATGCCAATATCTGAAGAGCATCAACTAAAAGTTAGAACATCTGTAACAGATTTAATCAACTTGCAACGAGTTCTGTCTGCTTAGAATTTTGCGCAGCCCTGGGAAGTTCTTATCAATTGCATCAAAATCAAATGTGATAACATAGGATTCGTTTCAGAACTATAATTATTTGGTAACTTTCGTTTGCTAAATTTAGGCACAAAGATATCTTCCCATGGAGAAAAATGTTTTGGAGTTTATACAATCCAGCATCCTTCCTAAAAAGCAAAGACAAGAAGAACCCTCAGCTTTCTCGTGGTCAATTTAGAGTTCTCCATCTTCAGAACGATCGTCCGTGAGTGTTAACTCAAATTTCACGACGGCCGTCAGAGAGTGTTGGCTCAAGCTGCAAGCTGTTGAACGAACAACAAGGTTTCTGATTCGCAGTTAAATCGTTTCACAATAACTCGTTAGAATTGCTTTATTCAATTTACATAAGTGAGTACATGGAGGGTAAGTGTACCAGATTGAAGGGTTTCGAACACTCTCCATCAAACTTGGAAGTGGAATGAAGATAGCGAGGAGGCGGCATCGCTTCTCATCACGTTTCACTTTTCGTGCTTAGGAACGAATTTAGAATCACGATCCGAAGTTTTAACACGACTTCCACGCGTAATTTTAGATTGTGGTCATGCAAATCCCAATTAGAAGTTCCCATCGAGACTTTCATGTTTCAATTTTAAGGTTGTAATTTTACTATTTTAAAAACCGAATGTTATATACTTCGTATGTAACTGATCTCGGAATAGCTGATTTTTTCTTTTTTTTTCTTTCTTCCTTATCTCCCACGAGATTACGTACGTGCATGCACGTAACACACCACAGTTACGAACGTTATGACTCGAGGCTGGAAAGTCTCTCCCTGTATTCCAGGGTATATCATTTTTTAACCGGTTCCCTGACTATTTTAAACTAGGCCGAACTATGTGAATGCATTCCAAAAAAGGGGTACAAAGATTGTGTTCTTACTCAATATTGAGGGCAAATTTATGGTTGAATTTTTGTATACTTATTACAAGTATGTTTTTTACTGCCTTTGAAGTTTTTTGTAACATTTAGGCCATACATAGGTTTTGATCATCATGTATTTTACGTGTTTTTATAGTACAGATGTAAAGTTCAATGTAGTATTCCTTGTGGGAAATAACGATGGTAAAGTGTAAAGGTGTACCAAATTCAACTTTGGTCGTGTTAATAAATTAAAGCCATAATTTCCCACTTTTTTGTAACTATACAGAATAAAACGTCAATCATTTTGATGCTAGAATTTTGCTTCGCAAGTCATGTCAACAGATTTTCAAAATTGCCTCTCGCCAACATAAAGCTGACCATAAATATGACACGAGTCCAATACGAAAACAAGCTTTCGTACGAATAATGACCATTTTCTACTGACTAGTGAAAAAAAAGTCTGAAAATTATACTAAATTGGCGAGAGCCAAAATCACGTTGAGTAGAGTAATATAATCACACTGTACAGGGTGCCTCAAAAAGCTTATCCCAATTTCAAATAACTATAACTCCAAAGATATTGAAGAGTAGGAGTTTATTTCTCACGTTCATCTTGTAAGGATTCCAAGTTTGATTCAAATTTTACGATTCTGTTGAATGTGGCTTTAGTTATGTCCAATCCATTCTTTCTTGCAGAAATGTCTGAATTTTCTCTGAGTGCTTCTTGAACAATTTGAACATTTTCTGGTGTTCAATCTGTTCTTTTGCGCCCTGATCGACTTTTGTTGAGATTTAAGCTTCTTCCTTCAGTTTTATACTTCTTGACATTTTTCTACATGCTCACCTTTGATGGAGAAGGTTTTTCGGGGAAGCGCTCTTGAAATGAGTCATGCACCTGTTAAAAACT
>VOMN01071204.1:0-21200 GCA_014899125.1 Orchestia grillus | reverse complement strand
ACGAGTTGACACCTTCACACTCACAGTAACCTGAGGGAGACATTTGTGACAATTGTTTTGGTATTCCCGATGTTAACTTCCCTCTTTTTCTTCAGTCCGTTTCCCATGCCCCTGTCTGCTCTCAGGCTCAATGCTGCCACTATCAAACAAATCCTGCTTGACTTCTGTAGGCGCAACACCAAAGAATATGAGAGCAAGGTACGAGATTACTACACTGCAGTGCTCGTCTTCTCTTCACCTGCAGACCTCCTACGTCTTTTTTCCCGCCAATTGTTGTTCTCTGTGGGGTTTTATTTAAAATATAATAAATACTCCAGATACTGGCTACTTTTTCTTTCTTGCACTGTGGGATATTTATGTGGTCTTTCTCTCAATACTAGGAGTAGTCTTATATTTTTTATCTCGTTACTCTAAACACTCTCACGCCCTGAATGTGTAGCTTTTAACGAGGAAGTCACAGGTTTCCAGCACTATCTGCTGCTTGCTATTTTGTTGCCGGCCTCAGAGCTCGACGGATCCCTGCGCAGTCGTGGCTTTGACGTCCGAAATAAGACTCGTCTGCCAGTTGATGCGCTCTTTGAGGTTGTGTGTAATTATGTACAACTCGATTGTACGGTCGCAATGTTTTGCTTCAAGTTTGGGTGTCATTGCAGGTCTTAAGATCCATTCTGCTTGAACAAGGCAGGAGTTTTAGTTTTCACTGCGGTTGTCTCAGTTTTAGACTTTTATATATATTGCCTGAATTCATTGGTCTATCGTTGAATAAGAGTGTGTATAAATATTTTCTTTTACCTCCTACAAAACGAGAAAGCTTTTAGAAGAAATATATGTGTACAAGATGGTGCTGATGCCCACATAAGCGCACGTAAGTTCTTCGTGTATTATTCTTGAAGATAATTTTTTTCTCGAAGAATTAGTGCCAACGATTCGCCATCTTACTTTCATGCTCTGATTTTTTTGTAGCTGCAAGATTTTCATCTCACGGAAGAGGTGAACGGTCTCATCTGTGCCAGCTGATGCTTTCGGAAGCAAAGGCGCACAAAATTACGGAAATAACTGTTCTCATTCGTGTTTTTCATGACTAATTCTAGGATGTTCTCCGGAATTCGTAAATCATTTGCCGAGATAACATCGACGTCTTTGCTATTTTTTTGCTACACTTACAACTCCAACTTTCGTTGAAGATTCAAAATAACTGTAAGTGTTGCTCACAAAATTCCCACATACCATTCAGCAAGAATCCCTGTGGCACTTGTTCATGTGCAAGAGAGGCACTTAATCTCGGAGACCTTATTTGAACGAACATGGAAAAGTGGTTTTATTACGTCTTAACTTTGGAGTGCTTCATTTACAAAAAGTGTCCTTTCATTTTAATGATTACAACTTTAATTTCGCTTAAATCTTGCGGTTTTTAACGTGGTGTCGCCTCTCGTTTAGCTACTTGAATTATTTCAACCTTTCTATTGATTTCCCTGCAAGCGGACTTGGTAAAAGATTGCATCTGAATCAGTGATTGTGTGTCCCTGATAAATATTCTCTTTCGAATTCAGACCTTCAATCTTATACTTAATTTGGCACCGTACTCGAGTGCTTGCCTGATTTCACTGAACAATCCTAGACACAAAGAGCACAATAGTACTCGTTAGTAGTATTTGCTAACGACCTTCAGCCGCGTAGTACATACTAGCTCCTGCGTGTAATATGTAGTTCATCCGCCGCTGTAAAACTGAAGCATCGATTAGACGACGCTGCCTCCATCGTAATAAATCCCTAGACGCAAAATCACGCTCCCTATTTGGATGAATCTCTCCCGATTAGAGTCATTGTCGCGTCTCCGCTGTGTCCCGTTTTTCTGTTCGCGCCGCCCTTGGTGCCGCATTTAAGCTTGGGTGTCTCTGGCCGCAGCGGCAGCGGCGCGGCTGGTGCGGGTGGCCCTCTCTTTGCTCTGTCATCGAGCCTCAAGAGCAGCGCCAATAGCATTAAAGACGTGCTTCTGCAGTGGTGCCAGTGTAGGACGCGCGGCTACGAGGTAGCTTTCCTGTCATCTCAATGGCTCCTATTCTTCCGTTGTTTTTAAGAGTGCGCTGTTTGTTTTTAGTCGTGGCAAATGTTTGAGATTTTCCTGCGATGGTCCCGTTCCTTTGTTTACCTGAACTCTGGTTTTAAATCGTGAGTCTTTCAAAGCTCAACTTTTCGCCATTGCGAAAGACGTTTTTATTTGCATTTGTGTTGAGTGTCATCGCTAAAATTAACCATTTCGTTCTTCTTTCTGTGATCGTTTTTCCCCGATTTCTATATTTTCCCACGTATAACATTCGTATCTTACCTTTGCTTCATCGCATCTGGTTTGTTTTAAATTGCCCATTTTTGTTCCAATTTTCCTACTTAAAACTCGCGTAGTGCCTCGTTCTTCACAAAATCTTGCTGGGAAGTCACGTTGATTTGTGTTGATTCTGTCTAGAGAAGCATGGCTGCAGTTCTCTTGTGTAATAAACCCTTTTTTTATACTTGCCACTACAGAGTAGAAAGACGTTTGTCAAGTTCACTCTGTTTGTATTTCTAAATAAAATGTCAATTTGTGTACGCTACTACAATATTTTAAAATGGGATATCTGGATTAACTAACTTCACGGTATGCACATTCTTCTCGGAACTCGAAATAAATTCTGAATCAAAAGATGCGCACATCCCCATGAGTAAATTGTGTCACATCTTAATAAAGTATATTTTTATGAAATGATCAGTAGAAATTGATCGCTTCAGCATACCAAGAGTATTCGAACGTAAAGGAGTCCGATCTAAGTTTCCATCACATACGTTATGTTTTCACTGTAGTGCAGGAAATGTAAATTTCCTTGAAAGAATTCGTATCTCGTGGAAACGCACTTTTGGTTCAGAACGCCCCTTCCTGCTAACTGCCCCTTCGCATGCTTCACCACGGCAATTTCGACCGTGTGCCACCTACATTTCTTTCGGGTCTTATTAAAACGAGTTCCTTAGAAAAGCATTGGAATTGCACACCGTTTCAGAATAACTGTAGTTAAAGAACAAAAGTCTCTTCATCACCAGTTTGTAAATAAACTTCTACCACAGGCGAGGATAGTATCCATTTATAATTTGAACCAGTATCTCAGTAACGTAATAATGTTAGCCATCATATGTGAGGCATGCGTAAATGTTGAACTCGTGTTTGCCCTAGTGTGATATTGAAACGAAATCTCTAATTTAGATACTGTAAGAAAGCTAATGCGTTATTCAGTAATCATCCTAAAAAAGGGTAATTTTTTGCAAGATTGAGTCCAGTACTCATGTGTATTAAAATTTCTCGAAAACAAAGTCCTTTTCTGGGAGAACAGTATATCGCGAAACTTCTCATTTATTGACATGTAATGCTTGTTTTATGAAAAAAAATGTTCTACAACTTGTGAAATGGTCTCACTGTCATATTTTTGAGTGGTTCGCTAATTATTTTTTATTTTCCAGGGAGTAAAGATCGAAAATTTTAGCACGAGCTGGAACGACGGCATGGCGTTCTGTGCCCTCATCCACCACTTCTACCCTGACGCTTTTGACTTCGACAAACTCGACCCCAAAAATCGTCGATACAACTTTGACCTGGCTTTTAGAACTGCCGAGTAAGTCGACCTGCCGAGCCAAAGGACAGGATTTGGGATGGCTTATAGAGCTGAACTTTGTGAAGACTAACGAAATAATTGTTTTTCTTAAGTGTGGAACGGGTATATATGGGGGCGCACTCAATCTTAGAGCAAATAACTCCAACCTCATTCATTTTCATGGCGTATTGGGAAGGCCAATAACGTAGCGGAAGTCATCTGCGGAAAAGGCTAAATTTTGTTCGCCCTTGAGGTTGTTGGATTTTAGCGATTTGAGTAAAAGGATCCGTATGAAATATTATTCTCTAATACATGGGTATTCATGTTTCGGTATTCGGTATTCATGTTGTAGAGGTAGAAATATTACCATTTTCAGGAACTTTCACAAGCTCGTAAGAGTGTTGCTGTTGCCATTTTACTGTAATATCGAAATTTTTGTGTCGTCGTAGAAACTAGTATAACCTGCTGTTTATTGATATGACGCATCCATGTTTGAGAAACCGCATTCCGAACCGCCATATGAGTGTAGCCAACGAAATGGTGCTTCGATTTATTTGTTCAGTTTCTCTTAAGTGAAATTTGGTTTCAGTGACCGCGCTGGAGTGATGGCTCTGCTGGACGTCGAAGACATGGTCATGATGAAGAAGCCAGACTGGAAGTGCGTCTTCACTTACATTCAGAGTTTGTACAAGAGGCTCAAGGACGAATAGAGGGACCTGTCGGCGTACGCTTCCTGAGCTTGCAGCCAGCGAGGGCGTCTCTGCAGGGAGCTCTGCTGGAGCTCCTCTGGTACACTCCTAGCCGCCTGTCGCTGCGATCTTTGGGGTCATGTTGACTTTAGGAGAGTGTTTCGAAACTGGCATCACTACCTAGGATCAGGCTAAACTTCTTATTAGATCGCCAAAACGTTCAAATTGGGGATTCTGTATCACCTTTGAAAGTTTCTTCAAAGGTACAAATTATTAATATTCACTTGAATTTTTGGGCTCATTGTAGTGACTTCAATTCAATAGGACGGCAATTGATGTTCTTACGCTAGGTTACAAGATCATGTTCTAAAACCTCTGTATCGACGCCATGGTATTAGCCCCCATACGCCCGCGCTGTGGCCCACACTTGACGCTCATTTGATTTGGGGTCACATTTTACTTTTAGTTCCTATTAGGAAATATACTTGAAACTTTCACCCTCCTCCACAGCATTTGTAGCATTTTCTAGCTTTTTCAACGCGGCAGTTGCTGGGTTTTGAGTTACGGTTGTTGAACTAATTAAAACTCGCAGAATGAATTGTTCCATATTTAAAATTGGCTTTAGTTTAAGTATTTATATTTCATGTAAACTAAGGGTCTCTGACGTGGAATGAACAGAACCGAGAGAGAGAGACTCAAGCTAGTTGCCTATCTACTAATGAGCTTCTTCACTAGCGCCTATTTAACTAATAAATGTAATAATACTCGATATTTTTTAGGGCCAAGGGACCAATTTTGTATCTCATCTACTTAGTTAATGTTGCTGGCCGCATTAACGCTCTTTTTAGCTCGATTCTCTACTCCTTGTTTAGAAGCGAGAGGGTTGTTCTCGACCGTCTACTATTCTTGCTTTTAATTCTTCAGTTTAGTCACAATATATATATCCTATTTAGTTCTACTAACTCATGAGTTCTAGGATTAAGTTTGTTGATTACGAAAAAATATATAGTTAATTTAAAGTTGGAAATAATGAATGTTTAGAGAACAAAATAACAAGGAATATGGTATATTGGACGTAGGAAATTACTTCCTAATATTTTTGTTTGAGAACATAGAAGGCAATATTGAGAAAGTCGTTGAAGTCAGTATAGTCGAGTATCGTTGCCATGACGGAAGGCAACTCATAATAATATTTGTGTCTGACTGTCAAATATAGTTTTAGTACGTAAGTTTTGATGAACTCTGCGTCGGCAAAACGTTTGTACGTGACACGAGTGTGTGAGTGTTCTGAAGATCGCTTGTTCGCTCTGAAGATCACTCGTTCGCTCTGAAGATCACTCGTTCGCCCGGTTCTCGACCGCTGCAGTTGTGCGCTTTGCTTTGTCATCGAAGCGATCTCTTGAAGACGAGAGGTCGCATGCTTTAGTTTCGAGTCAAGTTTTGGCTTCTGTAACCCTTCACCACAAGTCTGTAGACTTCTCCGCCGCTGTCTCACAAGCACAACTTGTAATCGCACTCAGTCTTTCAATTACCTTCTGGGTTGAGAATTCTTTTCCGATAGCCTTACTGGATTCGCAGGACGGCATTCAGTGTAAACCATTTACAAAACGAACTTCTTCAACGAACCTTGACAACACTTATGCGAAGTAAAACCTTGCCAAACAAGAAGTCTATCAATAAGCGAAACGTAATCTTTTTCACCACGCAAACTAAGTTCAACAGCCGCCCAGCCAACTATAGGGTTCAGAAAACTAGTTTCGCCGAGCAACGTCACAGAAGTAAAATTTTAATTAAGTTTGAAAACTTCGAAGATCGAGTCAACAATTCTTCACATATTATAACACGAATATGTCAAAACAGACAAACTTCTTTCGAACCATAAATTTCAGGACAACAGTAATTTATGCTTGAAAAACGAAATAAGTCCGCAAAACTTTCTCTAATGGACAAAGTAGCTGTTCTGGGACACTCATGGTAATTGCATGAACTTGCATCGTTTGTTTTGTAATTTAGAATGGAATATTAGTTTATGAACTTTCGATGAATTACAAATATTCAAAAGAAATGCGCTAAAGGGTTTCCTCTAACGTTTCTAATTGAAAAAAAAGAAGCAGGATTAAATGATTTAAATACATCATTCTCTTGCGACGAACCTGTTTTAAATCATTAATCGCATTTCAACTGAATTTTGATTGATAGTTAAAAAGAAATAAGTTCCGGTGCATTGAGGATTTCAGTACCTGCCGGCCTCCGCCCCTCAAACCCCACAGAATACCTGAACACAACATCCTGGGCAGGTGAGAGACCCTCCCAACACTCCATCACTGCCTCCTGAGTATCACAGACCGACGCCACCCTTCCCCACACAGCCCACGCGTATTCCTGTCTTGTTTAGCATAGCTTGCAGCCCTGCAATGACTCAGACTACGTCACGTCTAACGAGGAGAGAGCATTTGGTATGGACCAGGGAATGATTAAATCTATGCACAAGGTGTGTTCTCATGAAGGATAGAGACAGCAAGTTAAGAATGAAAGAAAAAGGAAAGACTATGAGGAGATAGCGAAGAAGGTGCGAAAATTGAAGGAAGTAAAGGGGACACGAAAGATAGAAGTCCCGAAGACCTGTCTAGAGCTGAGGTAACCTAACAGGGCTCAGCTGGGGTCGAGGTTGACGATTAGAGCCGTAAAAAGCGGTAAATTTCATTGAATTAACCTTTTGTGAGCGAATTCAAGTACAAACGTCCTTAACCAGTGCAGTACAGAGGTGGTCTAGTACGAGAGGCTGCTGCAGTATAAGTTAAGGAGTCTCATCCAAAGAAGTTTCTCCTTTTTTACAAACACTTCTTCGGTGAACGTGTGCTAGTAATCGCTCAAGAATCTTAAATAATAAAATTGAATAGTGCATGGTTTTTCAACACAAAAATACTTTCAAATTAAAATAATACCATGTCTTTGAGACCGGAATGGATTACTAAAATTTAATTATTTTTAGGTAGAAAAGTTTATTCAATTTGCGACATTTTTGCCTCTTGAACCTACTCCTGAAACGAATTAACATCGTAAACCAAAGTTCCGCAGTACCGTCTCGCCTCAAATTACCGAGGCAACGTGAAAAAAGGTCACAAACGCAGCCCACGCATATCTAGGAAACGAAAAGCGATAGAGCAACGAGGTAGGGAAAGGAAAGACGAAGCCTACCTTGTTATAAGATTCAATCAGCATCCGTTGCAACGACAACAGAAGAACACGTGATGGGTGGGACGAGGCGCTTGTGCAGAACGAGTCTAGGCCTGTAAGGAGAGTCGTCCTCGGTTCTCCCTTCTCTCAATTAACGCTCAGCGTATCGTCCTGGGCGACAGTCAAGTCCGCCAAGTTGCGCTGTTGGACTCCTCCTCCACCAAAATAGTCAAGGGGCAAGACCCTGGCACTTCGCCATTTGGTGAACGCATTCGCCTCCTCTACCATAAGTGGCAAAAAATTAAAGAGCTTTGTAACAATGTAATTACACAATTTACTAAGCGCTAACACGTTTACACATCACACTCTCTTTCACATCTCACTTGACGTAATATAGATCGTATAAATATTTATGTAACAAGAATAAACTATCATTAGTGGAGTCCGATCAACAAAATAAATACGTGGATAATTTTTAGCAACCAGTTCCAAGAGAGAGAATTATTCGACAGCGCAATAGTACGGCGATTATTGGTCGGTTTAGACAGGGACATTTGCACGGGAGAGACGCAGATAAGTCGTGAAGCAAGGATAGATTAAAAAAATTAAATGCACGTGGAAAAACTAATGAAAGAGAAATGAACGTAATCACGAACAAAAACTGTTCGAAGGACTCTAGAAAGAATGATGATATTAGAAGACAATGGGCACAAAGATAAAATTGAAGAGAAACGATAGTGTGGCGGTGATTATCATGATGAAGCCTCGACCGTTAACTCTGAACTCCTTTGAATCCTGATCATAAGAATAGTAACATAAATTCTTTCACAATCTGGTAGGTTTACCGTATCAAGAAAAAACTAAGCTGAGACTGCGGTGTGTTCTTGTAGGGGTCAAAGAGTTAAACAACGCCTACCAAGATGGTCAGAACGAAAAGGGTACAGAGGCAAAACAAAGAGACCGTTCATGTGAATCACGCGTTCACATCAAGACGCTTTAGAAGACGGTAATGAGGGCGAAAACAGAATAGACTAAAGCACAGGGGTAAGCCACGAGGGGTTGCTGGTGGTGCATAGAGAGGGCCGTCACGAACAGCTTCGAGGCCGACCATGAACACCAAAAGATGGCGGCGGTGGCCAGTACGGCCCCAACGAGGCCCTGCAAAGACAGCAACACGTTGAGGCCGGCGAGGGCCACCACAGGCAGAAGGCAGTAGCCTAGAACACTGATGACCACGCCCAAACCCACGCCGTTTGTGGACATGAGGTTCAAGAGACCGTACAACGCCACACAGCCCAACAGACCCACACCATAAATAGCTCCGAACTGCAGCTTGCCGGCCAGCAACAGAAAACTGCCAAAGGCCAGGCAGAAAACAAGAGGTCCTGCAAGGTCAGTGTCCTGAAGCATGGCCGGGTCAGTGTTGCGGCGCGGGTTCAGTACATTGAGGGTCTTTTGAAGGATAGCGTCGGGGTCGATACCAAGCTCCTCAAGCAGAGGCGGTTCATCTTCCTCATTCATATTCTCAACGTCATTTACGGGTCCAGGCACAAACATGGAGGGTCCGTTGGCAGGCATAGAGCTAGACGTGTAGCTCGGGTTGGTCGAGTAATCGAAGCTTTGGAAGTGCTGCTCCTGGCCAAAGCCTTGGTTTGCGTTTGGGTCGAAGAAATTGGGGGCAGTGGACGACTGCCAGCTCCCACCGGCATTCCTGTTGGAGCCATAGGGATCCTCCCAGCCCTCACTCATCTGCACAAACGGCAGTGGTAAAATTTACTGTATGTACTTTGAACAAAAAGACTGATTGTGATTATTCTACTAGTAACCCTATTTCGTTTGAAAAGTAGAATGGCTATAGCTCTAAAGTCAGGTATCGTATATTTAACTCGATCAAAATGGTTTTTATTCTCTCTCACACAAGTAACTGATCATTAGTTTACGCTTCCTAAGTTGCCCTTGAACTCTTGTGCTTCTACATTGTGGTGTCAGACCAGGATCACGACGGGAACAGGAACACATTCAAATCATTGCGAAGTTGTTCATGATTTTCGTGAGCCACCAGAGCTGTTCAATTGGGTAGGCATGAATAAATTTCATGTTAGAAATTAAGTTAAATCTCTTCGAAAAGGTGATAGGTCCACCATTGTTTTGTTTTACTTACGATTCGTCATCAATAGAACACTAATTTAAGTAATGTCGTGAAAGTGAAGTTCGGAAATAATTTATTTTAGAGAAGGAAAAGAAGCTCATAGGTATACTGCAAGCCTAGGCTTTAGCAAAACTCAAGATTTATTAATTGCCACCAATACAACGCTCGCTCAGGAGACTTAACTATTAACTCTTTTCAGTAGACGGTCATGCATGACATATTTATCATTTCTCAAGTAAAGTATAAAAACATTTCTTCCAGACAAGGAGAGAAGTCATCATGTGTAGGTGAACGAAAGATGAGGCCCTTGAACGCTCTCAACCATCGTAGTGCTCGTGATGAGCATATTAATTTACCTGCTACTGGGAGAGTATCTCATATGAATTAGTCACAATACCTGTGTTTGCACACTTGTTGTGGTGATACAAGTCAATAAAGACAAAGTGAACTTAGTCAAATAACTCGTCAAGGGCTAATAGGTGTGGAGGTGTCACATGGTGTTTGTGCTGTTAGTTTTGTGTCTCGTCAGCATGGGATATTATTGATGAGGTCTGGAACTGACTTAAATATCTGTGCTGAAGTTTCTCTCCCTCTATAATTTTTAATGGAATCTACAAATCTATTGAAGATGGTGAGAAGGTCTGATGAAAAGGTGCCTCATCTGGAGTGAACCTTCATATCATGATCCCTCTCTGTTGCTCTCTTTTTATCTGGAAGAAATGTCTTCATACTCTATATTAGAAATGATATAAACTTGTCACTGCATGATCATCTGCTGAGAAGAGTAATAGTTTTATCTTCTCAAGTATCACGGGTACTGGTGGCTAATAATCTTGAATTTTTCTTAACCAAGCAATGTATCAGCTTCTTTTTCTCTAAAATAAACTATTTCAGAAATCATTTTCACAACATTAAGAGAAATTAAGAAGAAAAATTATATTATAACGAGAATGGAATATAAATTTTAAAACATCAACACTGCAGGCACTCAATTAATGTATTGCTCACATTCTAAGCCCTCTTAAAACAATCAAGTTAAAATTTCAAGCACAAAATAGTCATAAAGTATCACTGATACCAACCATGCTTTGATCACCAGATCCACAATGAATTCCATAAACAATCATACTGGAAAGTGAGAAACTTCAACACACCACATCACAGACGTTCAAGCCCAGTAGGGCTTGACGTTCAACACAACACAGGACCTGCTTCACAGTACTACACAGTAGATCACATTTAGTTCAAAATAAACCTACAAATTCCAAAGCATCCTCATACAGATTCAGGTGTGAGTAATGCACAAGCCCTCAGGTATATACACTACTACTCGCATGGCCACATGCTCATACAGATATGAAGGCAACCACATACATGTAGCACTTGATATTTCTTGAAAATAGAGATCACCCTAAGCACAAACTTGAAAATGGATATCTACAAGACAAATTTAAGCCTACACAACTACAGTTGATAAAAAATTATTGCTAGTTGAACTAAGATATTTTTCTGTATGAATGGTATACCATGTTTTTTTCATAAAAGGTTCAGTAAACCTTTATCCATCACTGCTGCACTCTCCCTGTCCTTGAGTTCTTCACAATTGCAGTGTTTTTTTAGTTAGTCTGAGAGCACCAATCACACTTCCAGCAGACTCGCACTACTCTTTCGCGTGTCTGACTAGCATACTGCAGCTCAGGCAATTGCCTCAGTCAAACTGCACCTACTATCCTCTTCACACACTCTTCTGTACTTATCAAACCAGACTGCAAAGCCCTTTGTGATTGACTCCCTTAATTTTTTGTGCTGTCTTTTGAACATGCTACAGTTGTACAGTATCATTAATATTTTTGGTAAGTGAAGTCAAAAATGTTGCATTTACTTGGGTACCTATAAAAAATTTATAAAAGAGACATCAGTGCTCTGTAACTATTTTTACACAGCATTACACTTAAATGCCTCCCTGAACTCTCTCAAATGATTTTTTACCTCATTTGTATTCATTGACATGAGGTATTTGAACATGTCAAGTCAATCATGAAGATTTTAATTCTGCTTGGTTTTGTGGTTTCTCACATGCTGTTCAACCATTCAATATGTGTGTAGGTAGTCCCTGCATAGGAAATACTGGCTGCAACAGGACATGCAGTGGCCAAACAATACTGCTCACCTTTGTTTTCTGGCAGGAAGCTCCACAAACCAGGCAGTCACCTAAATCTCACGTGGAATCTGCACAAAAAGACAATCTTTTAGAAGAAAAATCCAAGGAATGAAACACTGCAAATTAAGTCATGCAGGTAGAATTATAGGAACATACTGGTAAAGAACTGCAATGAGTACATGAAAAACTAGCCCCCATATTAGTATTAAAATATCTAATCACTACAGTACTAGAAAAACAATTGGTAAAGTTAGTAATTATGCATAAAAGAGTTCAATTCTTTAATGCAATAGAGGTCTAAATTGTCCTATTTTATTAGATGTAACAAGCATTTTGTGCAAGTTAAATGTAGCCTCACACCCTATATACATATAGCTACAATAAAATTTTCTTACATAGGTAAAGGTATTTTTAATGCTGAAATAATTTTATTCTTTAATTAAGGATGACACTGGGGATTGTACAGACAGTGTGTGTACAAATTGGATTGGCTGCAACATCATTGCAGTACTTAGTTCACTGAGCTATAGTAAACTCTCTAACCTATAGGTGGTCAAGTACTGTCATGCAAGGCTTTTTGGGATGCTTTTTGAGGTTTTTCTCTAACAACTTCCTGCTATTTACAATTTTTGCAGCATACTCAGTCATTATGTTGGACTTTGAAAGAGCTATAAAATAACATATGGTGAATATTTTAGCTTTGAACTATAGCTCATAACAGAAGCAAAAGTAGCATGCAAAATTGCCCCACCATACAAGACACACGCAAAAAGTTTTAAAATTATTGATAAATTAGGAAATTTTCCTTGGCTCAACAGATAACCATACCAATGTACAAAATTGCTAGCTAAATTGAGGGACAAATTTTTAATGAACAACTTTTTTGAATTGACTATATTAAAAAACAGCTGAGTTTAAATTATGCTTTCTGAGCAGTAGAAGTTCATCAGATGAAGTTAATAAGTTGTCAACATGTCATAAAGAAAGTGCATAGTTAAACATGTTTCATTAGGAGTCTCGAGGTATCTGGCAAGGTATTCTGAGATATCTTGGGCATGTGAAAATGGTTGCCATTTTTCTAGGAGAGATAGATAATTTCTGATAGTGGATTCTACAGCTAACTTTAATTTACACACAACAGGAAAAATCCATGATCTTTCACCTCTTACATTTTTATCCCCAGACTTTAGCAAAACCAACTGTGAAAAATTTATACAATATTGCTTCTATCTGGAATTTGTTTCCAAATATTTCAATGAGCCAATCTGAAGTTTCCTAAGCTAAATATATGATAAAAATGCTGCAATTTATCATATAAGATTTAAATTAGAAAAATTTTATCATTTACTTGGGGCTTTATAGTCCTCAATAAGCAGGGTGGGTCACACGTCACAACTTAGCCCTGGTGCCAGTGTGTACGGAATTTGTATGACAGCATAGTTATTTATAGCTGAATAAAAAAATAACTTGATACTTGACAAGCATCACAAGTTCTTAGCTCAAACTAATTAAATCAGCACATACACTGGCCAAAATATATTTGCCAATGAATAATGTGAAGTGAAGATATTGAAATAAAATAAGCCCAATTAATCTAATGGGTTTGTTTCAAGCTATACTGACACCTAAATAAATCAATTTTGCAATGAACAAGTAGGTAAATTAGATCAGTTAACTAGTTAGTTAATATTATTCCTAATTTTAATTTTTTTTAACTCCATGCCATGCAATTTTAAGAGAGAAAAGAAAAAGGACCTCCTAGTATGGACTAAAAAGAATAGAGAAAGATGCATATGGTGTAATCCCACACAGGATTGGCTAGGCAAAGAAACAGCAAGTTATGAATGAAAAGGAAGAAACATCAATGAAGAGATAGCAAAGAAGAGGTGAAAATTGGAAGAAATAAGATGAAGATGAAAGATAAAAATTCAGAATGGCTTATAAATAGCCGAAGTACCCTTAATTAATGCTCCCCGGGATTCAAAGTCCTTATAGCATACAATACGCAAACTTAACTAACGTAACCCTATTGCTCAAGAGAGAACAAGCACATTTGCTGATTATGTAGACAAAGAGTATTTGCACAAACCTATCTCATTTTGTACAATAAATGTCTTAACAAACCATTAAAAAAATATGAAAACAAAAGTTTTTGCACCTAATCTTATTTTAGCTTGCTTTTTCAAATCACTCAACTCTGCAAACTCACTAAAGAATAAATTTTCATATCACAAAAAGTACAGTATCCAAATTAGATTCAGCTCTCACAGAAGTACTAGCATTACTGGAGACTATGGTAAAAAATACATGTAATACCAAAAAAAGTTAATGCTACCTCACAGAAACAGAACGTTTCAGAAAAACGACTAAAAAAAGCAGAGAAATTTTAATACCAGTAGCATCAACTTAAAAAAATGTTTTTTAGAAATCATAGTGATACACTAATATTTATTTCTATCACATTTTAACAATTGGGCAAAAATATTCCACAATATTAGTTTAAACATTTGGAGATAAATTAGTAACAATTGTAACAACTAGGAAGCAATATATTAGACAATCTTCAAGATACATATAATGTGTTCTGCATACTGGGCTGGTTTAGGCTTCAGAAAAGGCAGCACATAGTATCTTATAGCATCCATATTCTCCTATAGAATCCATAGTATCCTAACTTTGTTCATGACTGGCAACACTTCATGAAGCGGGGCAATCCCAGTTGCACTATATCATTTACTACTTACTCAAGGAATTAGAATAGGTGATACACATTTACATAATAATCTCATAAAATCATTCATATTTATTAAGAGTGTTGACTTAACTTGAATAACTGTACAACAATGAGCCAGTCCTTAATTGTTTTCAGCAATAATGATTTCATTTTTGTCACTGATTTATCTTCATATTTTACTTTGGACTTTTTATTAGCAAATATAAGGCACAACAAAAAATTGTTTTATATGTAATGCCTAATTTTTATATATTCAGAACTGAATGAATGTACATTCTGAATTTAACACTATCTTACAATTCATTACAGTTTAAAATATCATAACACACTAAATGATGAATTACTCTTATTTTCATAGGTGTGAGCATGTGAATAAATTCTATTTTCAGTAGCCTATTCTACTGAAGCATCAGATGACTATTATAAAAAATATTTTGAAAAATAGTATTAGGAATAAAATATAACAATAATTTTTATAATAGGAGACCCATCATAGAAACATATTACATGTCACTTTTCTGATGTATTTTCACCCATCTATTACAAACATGCATATGAACCCTATCACAGATTAATACATTTTGAGATAATGATGATCATATAGCAAGCTGTACCTATCACAATTGCACTCCTATATTTACATATAAAAAACTTATCTAAGCATGACCATTTTGATGTGACCTAATATTGATTAACCTAATTACCCTTTGTTCAACACTGCTTTGTAGTGTAAAATTTGCCAAGAAAAATGTCAGAGTGTTGTCAGAATTTCTGTGCTAAGATCCTACGATAAAAATTACCCTTTGAAAAAAGTTACAATTTTCCTATTCATGTGTGGTGGATTGTTATCAAAATTTATTACCTAGAGAAACATTCAAACTTTAAATTCCCACAGATGCCCTAAGGCTCACATTTGTGTAAATTGAATATTTCAAATATAGGATTTTTTATTTAAAGTTCACAAAATGCATAAACTTTTGATAAGTTAATAATTGCAAATCCACATTTAGCAAAGTCTAGTATTCTAGCAAGTCAGAATATAGCATTGAAATGATATGGATGATTGGTTTTCAAGTATAAAATTTGACTAAATATACAATAATCGTATCCATATCTATTTAAAATTATTGTAAATGAAATGATCTTACAGCCCATTTTTAAGTCCAAACTTTCAACTTATCAAAAAATATACTAAATTAGATAAATTTTATTTAGGACTGCCAACACAGAAATTCTGACAACACTTCAGCATTTTTTGCATTCCAAAATGGTTAAGGGCATATATTAACCTTTTAACATACAAATAAAATATTTGTCCCATTTCATAAAGATTTTACTAGTTTTTCTGTAGAAATCTAAATGCTGTCTGATTGAAGATATACATAGGGCTGCAAATGGTTCCTTGAACGTGGGCTCCATGGTGTAGTGGTTGGTGTGATGGCCTCACAGCCATAAAAACCAGGGTTCAAGCCTTGGCTTTTCACGTGACTGTGGAGTACTTCTCTTGAAAGGGGAAGTTTTAAACCATGCATTCCTCAGATCTCCCACCACACCAGTAGTTGTAAAGCATTTAAAACCCAATGCTAAAATGTGTTGGAATAAATAAAGATTAAACGCAGTTATGTTGTTAAAATAATTAAGTTAGTAAAAGGTTAATTAGGTTAATCAAGGTTAGATTAAGTTATGTTAAGTTAAGAAAGGTTCTCATACATATAAATACAGGATCACAATTGTAATACATAAAACTTGCTGTAAAATTATTATTGTCTTCAAAAATATTGATTAGCACTAAACAGCCAGGTTTCATGTTCGTATATGTAATAAACAGATACAAACACATCAGAAAAGTTACATCATATTCCTTCCTTTCCTGTGATGGTGGTTCTATTGTAAAAATCAACCCTAAATTATTTATTTCATCATAAAAAACTAAAATATAACACAGCTTGCTCAGTATGTAATAGTCATTCTATTGTTAGCAAAGGATCATAAGAAGAACTAATAAGTATATCATTTTCGACAAACTGATCAAGCAGACTACTTGATCATAAATGAAATAATTTATAAAACTAAATTCTTAATTAGTAGTTAGCTTTGTCACCGTAATTATATAGGTCATCTCATATGAACCTTTATTAATTTCAACATGTTTTATTGTTGGGTTTTCAATGGCTTACAACTACTAATGTGGTGAGGGATGTAAGAAACGGGTGGTTTAAGCTTCCTTTTCCAAGGGAAATACTCCGTGGTCGTGTGAAAATCCTTGCCTGAGGGTCTAACCCTTGTCCTCTAGGAGGCTAGGCGATCTCGCTAACTACTATACCATGGAGCCCACATAGGAGACGAGTATGTCAAGCATTTTTTCTCTGCAAAACTTACGATATATCGATATCAAAGGATTCCTTCACTTGAAATTCAGCAGGTTTATCAGACATTAATTTCTACAAACCTTTTGCTAATATACGTAGACAAAAACAACCATTACTTTATGTACAGTTAATAGACGCAACCTTTATAAAACAAACGCATGTATATGATGTTTACGTAAACACGAAACGTGTAGCTGTTACCCTGAAAGTAACTTGTTATTACCCTAAATGAGCAAAGTTTTAGAATTTAGTAATTCACTTGGAAAAATCGTTATCATGTATACCACAGTGCCGTTTCGTGACACCAACACCAATCACAACTTTGGACCGACCTTGGACACCGGAATTAATATACCTGGAAAAAATCTAGATCAAAGAAAATAGTTTTTTTATCTCTCATTTCTCACCCATTCCGCTAGAGACCTCATATTAGTTGCAAAGGAAACCTCGTAACTGTCTCCATACGAACATGTACGAATAAAATCCCTCGCGTGCCCCCGAACACGAATGGTCCCCTCCCCCCACCACGTGTACAACATCCATTTTCGTCGTTCGTATAACCCATTTTTGTCCTAATGCACTTAGATGTCTCAAACTGGTCTCAAATTAAAGCTTGTCTAAATACCTATTTGAGGCGTATAATGAGTTTTGTTCTCCTCTCACTCTAAGTGAGGAGAAACCTCCCCCAAAGTTTTGAAATCCCTTTCACTTCTCACCCATTATACTTAGGGACCTCAAATTAGTTAAAAATGGACTTTCTTAACTTTATCCATTCGCTTCTTAACTTTGACTTTATAAACTTTATCAGTTTATTCTTATATATATATATATATATATATATATAAGAATAAACTCCGCCATTCCCTCCCATTCTCCCCTCCTATCATATTTTCTGGGGGGTAATCCCACCCACATCAGTATTCCCTCCATGATCGGAACAGCTCATTTCTGACCTATTAGACATGGGGACTTGAAATTTTATCTTAAATTTTGTTCTGTGACATTCAGTGGGATACCACTTTCCCACTTTCAACGATTGTGGATTCAGGAGAAGGACTATCAAATCCGTATTTTTACTAGGCTCTCTATTGTTACCTATATATAACATAATAATACAGGAGCAGATGCTTCCTCTCCTCAGAGAAAGGGGAGAAATATATCCGATCCCAAAGGCCCAGGTCTGCATCTGTCGAATAAATTGCTAAACAAAAGTATGTATAGCAACATACTGAGTTGCAGCATCCAAGGCTTGAGTTCGTATCGCAAAAAAAAACAAGGTGAACATGTTACGAAAAAGAAAGCTTCTTGAAAATGCAGAAATTGTCGCTGTGGTGGAGACTCATTTGACTGAGAAATTACAGGAGAAATCCCGACTAGGCTCGAGAACATACTAGGCCTAGTCATTACTAATAACAGTGAACTAGTTAGAGGGATTCTAGTCGAGGATACCACTCTATCAGACCACAGGCTACTCCTCATCACTGCNAACTTTATGAGCCGCCTAACCAACTGGGACAACATAATAGAGGACCTCAACGGGATAAACTGGGAAGAGCAACTGGTTGACCAAACGGCTCAAGAAGTCTACGAGGACCTGCAGCGATTAATTTTTGGGACTTGCAGTGAACACGCACCTATGAAGAGGGAAAGGGAAATTAAAATAGTGCCTTGAGACCGCCGGATCGCTATGAGAAAGAGAAAACGGCTCGTCAAGTCGCTGTCAGAAATGACATACCCCGAGACTCGAGGTCGAATATAAGCTCGTGTCGCCGAACTGGAAAAGCAGTTGTCGGAAATACACGAGGCAAAGACCACAAATGAGGAGGAAAAAGCAGTCGATACAGTTCGTGTGAACTCGAAGTACATGTACACATTCACATGGAACAAAGCACGAGCCAAATGGGATGAGTGAGAAATGAGAGGTACGAGAAATTATTTTCTTTGATCTAGTTTTATCTAGACATTTTAATTCTGGTGTCCAAAGTCGGTCCAAAGTCGTGGGCGGTGTCGGTGTCGCGAAACGGCAGTCCGGTCTGCTACCTACTGAAGTTGAATGTCATTTAAAATATCTTCATATCATGAAGAGAACGCGAGGATGCTTAACACTAGAGCTGAGAATTGAATATTTTGTTTTGTTTTGCAAAGAACTAGATGCAGACTTATGGCTTTGCATTTATTTGCAGGAGAATACACTTTCATAGATTTTGTAATCAAGTGAACTTCACATTTACAATAACTTTTCTGCTGAATGGTCTTGAGTCATTCTTGAGCTCTTAATCGCTCTCGTTTACGTTTTCATCTTTCTCGACTCTGGGTTTTTTGTGTTCCTTCTGTTCATTCCATATGTTGGGGGTTCCACCGATTCTTATTCATTTGATTTGAATTATTTTGAGAACTTTTGTTTCGAAAGCTTTTCATTGATAAAAAACTGATGCTGATACCCACAACCGCTAAATTTGGATGTGAACTCAAATTTAACGTTGATTTTAAGTGCGGCGAATTTTGTTCCATCTTATTACTGAAAAGCATGATGCACATGGGTACAAGCGAATTATTATATATAGTGTATTGAAAAACGAGAGATTCAATCTTTGACAGTAGGCAGAGACACGCAAAATAAACACCTTTTCATGAGTATCAAAAACTTTGAAACATTATGTTTTCAAGACACTTCGGCTTACAATTTAACCTTGATGCATTGATTGTCACATTTTCGTATTTCTAAAACTCGAATTTCGAATTCAATGGTACCTTTAAATCCGGTACCACTCGATTTAAATCCTTTCATGCTGCGACAAATGTTGATGCGAAAGTACGTTCGTCAAATGAAGAAATGATGCGTATGCCCAGGGCTGATGGCGCGGCCATTGGCAATGATAGAGGCGCTGTTCAGTTGTACCAGGAGATTTTCTCAATGTTTGCCCGCCTATCGCACGTTTGCGAGTGCAAACATACACCGCCATCTACGCAAGTAAGAAAGCTTCATTGCAAACAGCAGAGGTTCTGGACGGTCCAAAAAGTTACGCGATGCCGTTGAAGGTGACGTGCTACAATACAAAGTACATCCCTGACAGGCCTAGTGCAAGCATCCGAGATGTAGCGCGTGACTGAAGAATGCAAAATTACTTCGACCCATGGCATGTTCTCCATGACAACAATCTACATCCATACCAATTCCAGAAAGTTTTAAATCTTCTCTCGACCGACTACATCCCTCGTGAAGAGTTTGCATGTTGGTGAGTGAGGCAAGAACAGAATGCAGAAAATTGATTTTAGCTTGTTTCTTTCATCGACGAAGCCGCTTCTACGCCCAACGGAACCTTCATCTCACATAAATTTCCCAACCCGCAGGAGAATAACCCTCAAGAAGTGCACCGGGGCTCCATGGCGCACTGGTTAACGCGATAGCCTCACAGCTGGGATGTAAAGGTTCGATTCCCGGGACAGGCACTGATGATTCACATAACCACGCAGTGCTTCCCTTGGAAAAGGAAGCATAAACCTCGCATCCCTCACGCGTCAGTAGTTGTAAGATATTGAAAACCCATCGGTAAAACGCGTTGGAATTTTAATAAGAGTACTTCTCAACCACCGACGTTGGTTTAGTGTCCCCGTGAAAGCTATTATTGCCAATAAATACAATTGTATCTTAGTTTAAATAAAATAAAAAAGAGGCATACGTCAAAGCTACAGCACTAACTTTGATCAAAAATTTTGATTCAAGTTTGATGTTTAAATAGCGGCATATACTGTATGAGTATTGCGAGTGTCACTTAACATATGCTCATAATGGCATGTATTAATTCAACTTCCCCACCAACGCTTCAAATATTTTGTGACAGTTCAACCACTGAGTTAGAATGAATCACTAGGAATGAAAATCACTCATCATCAGTATTTCAGAGCCCCCAAAAATACCTGAGTAAATTTTTACGTCGGAACAAATGTTTGTATACAGCATAGAGAAGCTTAATGTTGCTTGATGTTGCTTAATGTTGCACCAAATTGTGGAACACATAGGGCACAAATAAATATGCGAATAAGCGTGACAAATGCTACGGTTTTCACATTGATGCAGAATATAAATTCGAAAAAAGATCAATATACTTTTATGATTATTATTCGATTTGATTAATTAAATTATTAAGTCTTGAGATGAGCGATAGTACACTAAAATATGAGACTGTAATAAAACATGCTTGAATCAACAAAACATTGCGTGGTGGTCGTCACACACCGCAATGCTAGTCCCTCCTCATAATGCTAGTCCCCCCTCATAATGCTAGTTCTCTCTCATAATGCTAGTC
>VOMN01071158.1:0-23195 GCA_014899125.1 Orchestia grillus | reverse complement strand
TTTCACTTGAAAAGTAACGACGCGTGACGGAACGGTAGGTAGCTAGATAGGTACGAGCGTTAATATATAGATTAGTATCCGAGCTATCAACACCAACAACGTCGCGTAGTTCTTCATTCAGGGCAGATCGAATTTCCGAAAGCATATTGCATCCCGGGACCTGCGACCTCAAACCTCGTATCGCATATGAGGTGATGTTGCAGCATAGTAATATACGAACCATAGTTTTACTAAATACGCACAATACATTCTTGTTTGTAATATTGTAATACTGACATCATACCTGGCCAACTATGTTATAAAAAAATATAAAAACCATTGGAAATCAGTTTGTCAATCAAAAAAGTGAACTGAAGGATGATCAAATAACTAATAAAAGCAGGGACATGAGCTTAGTGGCGGAAATTTCTTTCAGGAGTGCAAGTAAAACATTTTCATATCAATGATGTTTTTCAAGTTAATAAAATGTTAATATCACAGGACATTCTGCTTTGATTTACCTTAAGTCTCTTCAACATTATTAGTAAAAGAAAAATAAATAATAAACTGACGTAGGAATTATCTGTTTTTTTCTGTGTACATTTATATCATAGGTGTATGATAGTGGTTATTAATGTTTGTTTTTTACTTCTGAGTTTGGATTTTTTGGGGCGTGAATAAAACTTGCCGATGAAGTATCGAATAGTTATCCAAAGGAACAGTATGAATTTTATTTAGCATTACCGAAAAATTTGACAAAAGGATAAATTTTTCTTTATTCAGTTGCTCAAAACCATATCCGGTAATATTTACCACGTGAACAATGTCGTCAATAAAATGAGAAATATATGGAATATAATTTTATTTTGGAGCACGGTTCCTTGAGATATGTTATTTATTACCAGGGTTATGCAAGAGTAAAAAATGTTATGAAGCTCTGTCCTGAGGTTTCCAAAATTTTGGCCGCGGCGTAGGTCAATCTTAATTTAAAAAGAGAAAATAATAAAATGCTCATACATATGACATATGGGGTTCAGTACAATCGTCGAAGAAACACACAGATGATTACTGCCTAACTTGACTGCGCACAATGGCAAAATTCTCAACGAACATGCTGCAATATACCGTTCACCTCCAACTATTAAAAATAAATAACCCATCATCGAAACAAGTCAACGCAAGTCAAATTTTGTTTTTGACTGGGAAATACAGCCGCATAGTCTTTGCATAATGCTCATTTTTATCTTTTCTCCAGCAATTTGCCTCGAATGATAAAAACTCTTTGCAAATGCGCTAAAATCTAGACTAGCGAAATAATCTCGACTAAAATCGATAGGAAAAGGATAATGAGGACTGAAAAAATCATCCAAATGCTCAGAGATGACATGCAGGTGGGTGAAATTATCTTCAGTAATAAAAAACTGTTCCCTGTCTAGGAAACATTCGATTGTAGAAATGGCCGGGGGCTTACAAGGAGTTCCACGAGCCTTGACAAATCTGTGAAAGCCATTACCAGACCTTAATGCGCACAAAATCTCATGTTTTAGGGTGAAGTATCTGAGACTAGGAAAGCTCTCTTATATTTGTTCGTGAAGGCGTACAATTAATACGAAGAGTTATTTATCGACAATAATGAATCAAGTGCTCGCTGAAGCCCAACGGTACTTTAGAAACAGCAAATGATTTTCGCACAAGATAGAGCTCCTTGACACACAGAAGGGAGGACCTATGCTTGTTTAAAAAAAAATTTACAAGAATTATGGCCTCCACCTTCATCCCATCTAAACCCAATGGACTACTCAATATGTTCCATCCTGAGAAAAGAGTTAGAACTAAAACATACAAAAAATCTGAAATGTCTGAAGTAATGCTGTTCTTCGGGCAAGGGATGAAATTGATCAGAAAACAGTGCGCGGTGTTTACTTTTATGAAACTTCTTCAGGCCGCAGTCAAGGCTGAGGAACACCGTATCGAATAGAATATCATCAAATTGAAGAAAAATATTATACAATTAAGTGACAATACGGTTTGTAGTATTCTCATTATCCCTGACGTGAACAAGTTAAATTCTCCGGGTTGCAAGTTTTAAAACATATTTTCCCCCGGTAGAGCACTTAACGTCTCCCCGGGTAGTTTTTTTGCAGAAAACGGACAATTTTGGAACGATTTTATTTACTCGACGTGAATGAGCAAACTTGGAAATGATGGGTTAATACCGGAAGAGGTCCAGGAAGGGCTAGTAAGCTCGTATATTTTTTTAATCAAATATTTGATAACTTAACTCGCATAAAGCTGAAAAATTCCAGTTGGGTACAAACGAGATAACTTTCCCTCGCCTGGGAACGAGTTCACAATCACTGAGGACCGGCGTACACAAGAGCTGCAGCAGCAATCCTGCAGCTGCAGCAGCACTCCTGCAGCCCAGGGGCCGCCAGCTACAACTCCGCGTAACCTGAAGCCTTCGAGTGAGACACGCATGATCAGAAACTTTTTGTTCACTTTAGTTAGTGCTTATTCATTAGGACGATATTATCGTTTCAATCCAAACTGCAATGTATGATGAAAAAAACAGAATCGATAAAAACTACAAAATAATAAGCAAAACAAATTGGTGTGACGCATAGAAACATGAAGTTTGAAATATTCACTGAGTGAAAAAAATGACAGTTCAGTTTACCCAGCATGTCTGTACACACTCCGACACCTATCCAAATGAGGGTTAAAATAACTTTATATACTTTCATCGACGCGTACTTTGCAACTGAAAAAAGTGAATAAGTTAAAAAAGAAAAATATATGCAATAATAAAAATAAGTACAATTTAATAAAACAATATATACCACTATAACACTTTCAATATAAACACCAAAATACTCGTGGAGCAAAAAGTCCCCAATGGTGCTCCTCGGCAAAGATAAGCATTTTATTTTAGTACGAAAATTATTTTTTTCAAAGGAAATAACTTCAAACGCACTCATGAACAAGAATGAGAGTGTAACAGCCTGGGTGGAGGCAGCGAACCGAGCGCTGCTGAAGTGCAATGAGGCGGTCACACTCGGCGTCACAGAGCAGCGTTCGCGACGTCTGGCCGGCAGAATAAGTTTGCTAATGTCTCTTTAGAAGTTTTTTGCGCCCCCTGAAGAGTCCATCGAGCGTTAACGGTTCCGTAACTGCCCTGTTCAGTCCCTTCACGAGCAATTCCCGATAACTTTCGGAGTTCGGTAATTAACCTCCGACAGTGGGACAGGAACGCTGGCGACGCCACAGCCACTCGTGCTCCACCTACAGCAGGCGGCCCTCCTCAGCAGGCGGCCTCCTCAGCAGGCGGCCTCCTCAGCCACGGGGCCGAGCACAAAGGTGACAGCAGCAGCGCTGGTGAGGGACCTCGTGCCTGACGTCAGCACGCGAGCAAGGTTTAAGAGCCGCTACTTTGAATCGCAAATGTACAGAACGCCAGTGTTCTCGCAGGAAACGAGAGGCTATTTACAAAGAGGGGTCATTTGCATTTCTAAAATTAGAAATATAGCGTAAATTTTTTACTTCCTGTATTTCAGAACGAATGCGGATTTGTTGAGTATAACTAAACACCAAAGTTTGACAGACGGGCGAATTGGCTTTGGTGTTAGGAGAAAATGCAGAGAACAAATTCGGTTCTTAAGGTTGAGCTTCACAGCACCAACGCCCTCGCGCCACACAGCTCGACGCCTGCGCAGAGTGCCGAGACTCCCGCCGCTGTAACGGCGCCGCCAGTCGCCACAATTAAACTTTGTCCATACGCCTCACGTAGGGCGCTATCTACGGAATTAGCAAACATGAAAGTCAGCAGCACCTACGCCCTGCATGGATAAATGTGATAAGATGGCTACTCAACTTTGCATCGTTTTCATTCCATCCGGATAGAAAAAGCTAAGGGTTTCAACTGTTTTTGTAGGAGGTACAAATTCACAAAACTTCTAGTATACCGGCTAACATACATTTAAAAATCAATACTTTCTTCTAACTAATGAAATAATTCAGTAAAATGAAAAATTACAGCACATACAAAATTAAATATTCCAGAAAATGAAATGAATACGAAATACAACTTTCATGCAATGTTCGGATTGTTGGATAGAGCGGCAATTAAAAAAATCACGGCTGATTTAAAAATAGAGATGCATCACAGCCCTACTAAACTGTCGAGTTTCAGTCGCGCCACAAGCCAAGAAAGTGGAGATGCGCGCCTGGTAATGTGAGAAGGATTAACATCTTAACAAATGAAATTCGCCAGACATTTAAAACCCAACGGTAAAACGAGTTGGAATAATAAAGGTTCAGACAAAACTAATCTGGCGCTCGCACGACTGTGAGACGTAAGCTCGGCCCGCTTTCGTTTCTTCACCGACCACCTTTCGGACCACAAATTGGCTCGACGCTCCACACACTCATAATACACTATTGCTCACGATGGAGGACTCACTCTGGAAAACACTCAGCGAAACTCCGTCATAGCTAAAATTCTTGAGAAAGCATAGAAGCTATTCGTTCATCCCATCTCGCCACGTACACAAATTTCATGTAGGAACATTATGAAGATCACCTGAGAGCACTACATTGTTAAAAACGTATGTACACTTATCAAAAAATTTCAGCAACACACAAAGATCACGATCACCACACAGTTGTAGTTTTTCGGTCATCAAATAATATTCTAAACCTCGAATATTTGAGAAGCAGTTCGGGCACCCGGTCCCCAACCACACCGGTCTGTACAGGGATATTTTTTCTCCTTCTCCCATGTGACACACTCCGTACGCGGCATCGAGTCCAGGAGCTCTGAACTACGAGGCAAAAACACTATCTCTTGCGCTACGGAGCCACACGAGAATCTACATTTTGTATGAAAGAAGCCAAGTTTACATTGTGAGCTATTACCTTGGTTCTGCAATAAAACGAACTAAAAAAACACTGTTCTACTTTTCGACACTTTCCAAGAATACGTCACTGTATCAGCAGACCTCAGAGAGCAGCGTCCCTCCAAGTGATGCAGTCTGCACGCGGCCCATGACCGCCCGAGTGTCCATCGTGTGGAGCAGGCAGCCCGCCTAACTTACCCCGCCTCATCAGCACCGTCCGCTAACTTTACAAGCTTCCTCATACGCACGTCCCATTTTGGTCGGGGGCCTCAGCCCCAGCAGACACATCCCGGCCAGGGCAAAGCAGGCTACCGGACAAAATTTTTTTTGAAACGAGTTCAAATTTTTTGACTTCTGAAGGCTGAATTTGCATTCGTGCAGAATGCTCCCCAGAATCTGGTATTTCGAAATCAAAATCACGAAAGATAATTATAAATAAATGTAATTATAAATAAATATAAATATAAAGAAATGTATATCACTGAATACAGATGTTTAAAAATGAGAGAAAACTTAGGAATTCTACATCACCTTGTGTCTCCGGTAGCTGCCTCGCTACATTCTGCTATGGAACCATACTCTAGCTCATACATAAATCAAAGAAACTATTAGTCCAGAGAATGCATTTTCCTTCTCCAGTTTTTGTCATAGAAGCATGAACGTGAGGTTCCAGCAAGTAAGAGCAATCTCAGCACGATCGCGTTACTATATGGCCTACAAGGGAGACGGCGAAGTGGTACGCGATATCGACGCTGAAGTAAATGTTCGGCGACAAACGAGGTCGGAGCGAATACCAGTCAGTGTTAAGATATCGGTGCTGACGAGGCTGGTCGCCGAGCGCTGGTTTGTCGAGGCCTTCATAACAGCTCGCCTTTAAAGCCATTTATTGGAGTAGCCTCGGGCTGGACCGAAGCCTACGACGCATACAACAGCGAGTCTTAAGGTACAGGTGTGGTGTGTACGAAGTTTGATTTCACTATGTAAAATAGACAGGAGATCTTTCACCACTGAAATCTCTCTACTCCCATAGCGAATGTGATAATATAAACTGGTTCAATTGCTGCAGTTAACAATTTCAATACAGCAACAGCTAAAGGAACGTAAGATAGATTCCATGTGAATTAGCTTTCACGCATGAATCTAAACCATTCTTTGATTTCGAGACGACCATTAAGTCTAACGTAATTCAAATTCAGCTGTAGAGAATCCTTGTATTTGTGCAGCGAAGAGAGTGCGGCCAACAAGGCACACTGCACAGGAATACATATAAAATCCCATAAAAATAGGCGCAGTTATTTCATAGTTTCTTGACATTTTTTTGCGGAGTTCATTGGCCGGCAGCGCAGGGGCGCGGTCGCTAAGTCCGCTTCAGGGCCAAAGGTTGCAGCGAAGGATAATTACTACCGAGATCTGCAAGCGGCCGCCAGAAAATTTTTCCCCTATACAGATAACATGGGCAAAACTGTCAGAGAACTACAATCGCTGCGAAGAACTGCCTTGTCTTCCGCTCAACTGCACTAATTTTGAATAGGGAACTACACAACGTAACTTTCATTCGGAGATAAGACCTAGGCTCAAACACGCATATCTTAATTAGGGATTAGAAAGGCTATACAAGATTAGAATATGCACATGAGCCCCGTACAACTGATGGTATAATTGAGTTTTACATTTATACCTAAGAGTTTCAAGCAGAACTACGCCTTATGATTTCAACTTAAATGTTTTGCATTCCTGAATGTAAATTAGACACCTTAAAATGGGTAACTTGAAATCAGAGTCAGACTCATGGGAATACAGAAACTTGTCGACATAAATCCACACTAATTCAATTATATCCCTCAGTTAAATAATCAGCCAACATGAGTATAGGGCCATATAATTTATTTAAAAAAATTAATCATTCTCAAGCCGATGAAGTCTGGTATTACCTGAGCATGAATTAGGTCATCATATCCAGGGCATAAATTTACAGAGTACCAATTTCCTACGGGAAAATGTTAGCACGCTCCACCCCTCAGCAGTCGTGCGCAGTTAGGGAGCCGCGGACAGAGGAGGTGGGAAAAGAAAGAGTGAAAAGGCGAATTTGGCAGAGTATGCTGCAGAAGAAAGCATAGAACTAAAACTTAGAGGGACAGTAGGAAGCAAAAAACGTGCAAATGTATAATTAAGTGAGTGAGCGTGTCTTATGAGTAGAATATTGCGGCAACAGAATGACAGGAGTGGAGAGCGGCCACCCCGGCACGGCTGCGTGCCTCACCTGCAGCAGCCAGTAGCACCGGCGATGGAAGGTGGGCAGGATGGCTGAGTGGACGTAACACCCGTAGATGCACTGCACGGAAAAGCATTTCGTTAGGCTTAGTACAGAGAAACGTGAAAGTGAAACTGATACCTAATGGATGATAAATAGAAATGAACTCGTAAATTTAGAGGTAGGGAGTTAAACATCAATTCACTTTTGTTCTGCATCTGATAAAAATACCACTGACTAGAAATTCACGTCTAAATTAGCGATAAATGATAAAATAAAATAAAGGACATGAAAGAAAGATGACACACAGAAAAGGACAAAAGGACCAAAAAAAATCTCCAAAATTCACAGTCGTATGCGTTCTCTACAATGCACTACGTTATAAAAGAATTCGGTTCAGCAAAGAGTTTTCACAGATTTTTATGAACTCTCAGCGTTGCAGCATAATATGCAAACCAGTTTACTAAAATAAGGAGCTCCAACAATTTTACACAAGCACACCTGAAACATATTACAGAGTACAACACTTTTTGTACATGCTGTGTTAAAATTCGCTGAGAATTGGTCAAAAGAATGATCTATAAATGATTAATTTATAACAGCAACCATTGTAACGAATTCTTACCGTGATCACTGCACCGGTGTATATGCAAAAAGCCTAATACAACATAAGCGTAAAATTACGTAGATATTACAAAATTGATATTTTACGTTTATTTACAACTTGACAGAAATACTGTAAAATTTAAATCCTAAGATTTCATTAAATTTCTCACAAAATGATTTCCATAGCAATTGCTGGAAATCAACGCAAAACTGATTTGGTCCAATAACGCCGTAAATTTCTTGACATTATCTGAAAATAACTCTCCCACAGCAGTCTTGACAGCATCACTGTGACTGTGTTGAATACTACTTTACTGTCCAGAGACGTATATTTTCCCGACAACTACGTTCTCGAGGTTCTCCATCGGGTTCAGATCCGGAGAAACCGGCGGCAACTTCATAATCTTTTTATGTGGAGCGAATAAAAAATTCACATAATTATCAGTAGAAAGCCTTGCTGTATAAGATACAGCACTATCATACGTGAAGAAAATTTTCTGGACAGATTAGCTGTCACACTTATGCCACGAATAAAAGTTCTACCCAACGAAGTAACGAGAATACAAGCATGAGCTGCGCCTGCCATTAGGAAGGCCCCGCAAGTCCGCTGCCAACAACCCCTGCCCAACAGATCACACCACCACCTGATTGATGACGCTGAATTACAGGGTCCAGCAGGTGCTTGAGAACAAAGTGAGGCTCGCGGTAAAAAACTAGAGATACAGCATATGTTGACCGTTGAAAGTCATATGCTCATGAAGACAGGCCAACTGCACATGAGTCAATACGACCGCCATTTGAAGCAATAAGAGTCAACTCGGTTTCGAAACCATCCGCAGGCAATGATGAGGTGGGTCCTGGGAATGTTAATCAAGGTATCAATAATTGCTGACCTAGAGAGACGCAACGATGTTAAGTGGATACTTACACAAGGCCTTCTCAATTACGCCTCTTACGAATGTTATAGTTTCAAGTGTCGACATCATGGAGACTAGAAAGTACATGTGAGAAGAACCTGAGCATTCCTAACTGTACCGGATGCATCAGCTTGCTCGAGGCGCGCTTGGCACTAGTCACCGTTCTTCTGATTTCTACCGAACATGAGCCAGTCGCTCTGCATCAAGCACGACTTGCAACGGAAGTCGTCATGAACCACCCGTTGGATGGTGGTCTCGTCAACCTGTAGCTCCCTGCCGAGAGCCCTCATGGACTTCCTAAAGTTATTTTGGGCGGCAGTTTCACCGGAACTGACGAATATAGACGTCTTGGTCCTGTCCAAGCGTCGGTAGCGTCAGCTCCAGTGGCAAACGGCTTCCACAGTTCTGTCCCAAAAATGAAGACGAAAGACTGGGCGACGTTCAGGACAGCAGCAATATAAAAATGCGAATGTTCTCCAGCCAAGCAGACTACGGCAGCATGTCTGTTCATTGCCTGAGTTAGCTTAGGGTTGGTCGTGTTTACCAGCTACAAAAAGAGACGAGTCACGCTGACCTAAAAGATACCGTCTCTTATAACTTGTGTTCTTGAAAACCCGTCGCACCCTTTAGGTGAGTGTGAAGTTTGAATGTTTTGTATTCTGGAAGGACTTTGTTTCATGCAAGAACATGCTCCATGACATGCAGCAAGGCTTATCATAGATTTCAGTGTTTTTTACAGGGACGGAAGTTTCTCATAAATCCCCAATGAGATGAGTAGTTAACAAAATGAGTGCTCACCAAGGGGATTAATTCCTTAATCTCGAACACCGAGGTTCGACTGTGAATATAATCGGCCACACATGTGAAATAGAAAACTAAGCTGACCTGAGCAAACAAGAAAAAACACTACAGACTCCCACACCAATCATCGCAAGCTACGTTTCATAGAGAGAAACATCAAACCTCAAAAAATTCTGATGCAGCCAAGCGCTACTTGAAACTATCACTCCATAACTCACTTGACACATTCTTCAAGATCTTCAAGACTCGAGACACGTTGAAACAGCAGACATCTTCTTCAAGTATACACGAATGATGAACTTTAATCTGCAGCTACTGGAACTTAATCTGAGAGCAGGTCTTCAAACGCAACGCGTGATATCTACACTGCAGTTTCCCCAATCTCGCAAGACTGAACAGATTGCAATTCGATTACATCATTAATGATGTTCTGGATCGAAATTCGACATGTTGAATAACAGTTGTACGAGTGTTATGATCGCTATCGCGACCGAACAGTAAGTAAAAAGAAAAGAAGACATGCACAAAAAAAAGCATGTTATTTCGTTGGACGCAACCTACAGAATTCGTGGGGACTAACTACAACAAAGGCATCGCCAGCGCCGCCTGTAAGAAGCCACGCAGCCCGCAATCTTCGACCTAAGTCGACGTGGCTTGCAGCTTCTCTCGGACATCATTGTTGTGCTGGAGTTATATCATCTGCCAATTTATCATCTTTATTATTAGGGATTATTTTTATATCGTCATGATCTAGACAAAAACCTCCATTATAGGTTAAAATCTAGAATTGACCAAGAGGCAACTGTAGGCACGCACCCGAGCGTCCCGGCTTAGTTTGGGTGCGTATTTGACCAACCCATGAGCATAAAAGAGGCCTACCACTGACACCCGAAGGCATTTAAAACGTCCTGATCACGCGACAGCAAAGAGGTCTGGCTCTTAACCTCCTCACTCTCCTCCCCTCCTTAATCAAGTCAGAAATGACAATCAAGGTGTAGAAGGGAGAACCTCTACCTTCATCACGCTGCAAGGTTCCCTCCTCCCCCTTCGACAACGAAGGCGTATTATGTAAAAAGACCGTCTTATCTACGCTGAACAAATTTGAGAAATTTCCATCTATGTCGGACAAAGCGAACATTAGCCTTGTCAACATGGATCTTCTAGAATCCGCTTCGCCAGCGATGGTGCCCTTCACACAAAGACAATATCCAATATCTCAGAGAGTACAAAGAGAAACATCGACAGTTATAACATATACGACGTGTTAACGTTTCCGTAATTCGACATCATATTAGTCCAAGCCGTCTGCCTCACGTCATTCGTTAGAATGGTGCCAGTGCCGGGCCTCCCTGGGTCCGTGCTTGTGCTGCGCCGGCTCGGCCCAGCAACTCGAAGTCCAACGATCACTGCGGCTGCGGTTCACCTAAACCTTTACTTGTATATTAACTCAGTGACGCGAATCAATCGACGTCTGCGCATCTACACAAGTTGTGTAGCTTGATTTACATGTGGCTTTTATATCTATCAAATTAGGCGCGCACGAGAGTAACATAGAAAACAAATATGGTAATCATGCCGTAATTCCCTGACCGGTTCGCATCTCGACAGCATTTCTTGTGTTTTGGAAGTTTTGCTCTGTGTGAATCCACAAACCATGCGATTAAATAGACTGAATTTAGGCGTATCAGCCGCAGTACTTGGAAATCATTGTTACGACTATGTGGTGCTGACTGACACGTCGTAAATGTTGTAATGTTGAGCAATTATCTATATTCTAAAATACTACCAGTCGACTTATATCTTTGCGTATGCAAAGACAGTAAGGCGTTGAAAAGCCTCATCTAATTAGAGTTCCTTATGAACTACCTGATGATAATTCATCAATTATGTCCTCAAAATTTATCATATGACTTAGACATGAATTAACCAATATTAGGATTGCCTTCATAACACCAAGCCTTAAAAATGACCGCTCGTGCCTCCTTGTTTAATAGCAAATAAAAAGTTTATAACTAAACCAAATTCTTTAATAACGAAGTAATTATTGGGTGAAATATCAAAGGAGACCCACCAAACACATAAGCTCAAAACAGAGGTGGCCTCGTTAGCTGTCCACGCTATATTTTGGCTCAATTCTCAATTGAATTTTCATTCAAACTGAGCGATTCGAGTGGTGACGAAAAGGGCAATCCTGAATGTTTCAGATATCGTCAACAATACAATCTTGTATTTTAAGTACACGACACATAAAGTGTACGAGGATATAAACTTACTTCAAGAAAATACAGCACAGTGATGTTAGAAGTCAAGCCTGTAGTTGTGCTCCAAATAAGAAGTTTGGTCAGTCGCTGGTGATATGAAGTACTTGCCTAACTCGAAGAAACATGCACGTATAGGCGGCCATCAAGCCGCCTTGCTATTTCTTGGTATGGATTTCAATAGTCACACGCAACACGCGACCTTTGCTTGCCTTCCGCTGCTCTGTGCGGTTCAGACGAGAGTCGCTCGATTTCAAATTCATTCCAGAATGTCGACGGCGATCGCCCGTAACAAAAGCCCCTTAGAAGCCCAAGTCGTTCATTAAGAATTTTACTGACATACCACAATCTCTATGTGTAGAGTCTCTATGCAGGCCCTCAAAATTCATTGAGAGTCTGTACATGCGATGAAGAGCCACGCACCAGCAGGAGATCAACGTTTACGACGCCGATCTATATATGTAAAGCTACATCATGTTATTTGTTCAATGCATAAAAATTAAAACATAACTTCATGCATATTTTTGTTTTATACAACAATGTTGAAGTAACATGCGAATTTAGCATCGTCATGTCACATAATATCCATACATAAATACGCTTGATTTAAATAAAACATATAGACACACAGTATCAAAACGATTGGTATAACCAAGAATTTATTCGCGCAATTATCTTCTGAAGGCTTGCATGAAAGCGAGGTTCAATTTCTGAAGACCTTTCAGAAATGACTTCTATCATCTACTAAGAGATACATTTCGCGCACGTACAAGTTTAACTAGGAAATTAAGTAAATAATGAATTATATTCAAAGGAATTCATCAAAAAGTAGAGCGTTCAATAAAATTTGAGTAGCTGCTCACCAGCTAAAAAACAAACAACAATACTTGCAACACGCATACGTTCAACTCGTACCCACGAATCTCGTTAAGAGAATGTCGACAACTGCGGTCCAAGTTCCCCTCATTACGCGGGGCTGCCGCCATGGAGCGGCCGCCCACCACTTGCGCACAAAACAAGCCAGACCTCGTCACACCAGCTCCACACAGGGCCTAGGCACACAATATGCACGAAATACTTCAATAATATTCATAGGTTCTAATCTTTCAAGAGCAAATTCTATGCTTTTCTGTTGAAAGTAAATTGAAGGCTAGCGCGACGCCGACGTCAGGCCACATTGATCAGGCGCAATGACACTCCCTCATTACCTCGACGAACGAGGGGATAACCCTGATAACGCTAACGAACGAAGAACCATTGGCTTGAAACGTTAAAGACATAACGGTTAATAACTTGCGTTTCAAGAGATACTTATTACAGAATATAAAGCACCCTAGCTGCACGTAAATTCATACTGCGTTCCGATGGCAATGCATTAACTCATCGCTGCACAGTGCGCCACGCATTACTGTGTATAAAATTAGACGTTCATTGTATATATTAGACATGTTTGTAGCATACTGTATTGTAGGCTAGACTGTAGCCAGGCCGTGCGATGGCAAGCAGGCGAGAGATGCGTGAGAAGTTGAGCACATGCGTAGGCGCCGCATTCTAAGGCCGAGCCTCATGCAGAGCTAATCAAGCAACGTCGAAGGGGAGCGCAGGAGGGAGCGCATGGCTAGCCCTGACTTGATTCGTCAACTGTGGTTGCAGCGCATGAATGGTAGGATTAGGAGCGCTAATCTATAGATCCGGAGATCCGGTAACAATGTGAAAATAATGCACAGTAACAAATAGTATACAACTGCTTCAAAGTTGAAACCTCTTTCTGTTATAGTTACCTAACTATAATTAGCAACACATTTCAACTATTACAATATAGTTCAAAAGGTATGAACAGTGACAGTCGACTTTTTATAGCCTGATGAATAGTGTAGACAACGCACAGTAGGTGAAATGACGACTTGTTCCTGCTCACTTGTGGATCAGAGCCCGTTTCTAAACCATCGAAATTCATGTGATCTTAACAATGGACGCATGTTAATGTAAGGTTAGTAGCGCAGCGTAAAAATATGAAGAATAAAATCTTCTCTATTCTAGAGAATGTTCGCATTGCTCATAAAATACCAATAAAACCTAAGCTTTTTAATAACTGTGCCCACGTCCTATCTCCTTCACAAAGTAACTGCTTTTCTTCTTCAGAGCGTAACATTGATGGCTGCAAAGCCTTTTTGATTCTGTTGATATTACCCGTACTATTGAGCGAAGAAGACCTCTCCAACATGATAGAAAAAAATTATACGAAGGGATGGTTCCGTGTAGAGCTGTAGGTTTAGTCTTTTTTAAAGACTCCATCGTGTTTGTGATATTCTACTAAATACATGAACACACATACCTTCTTCAAAAGCAAAACGAAAGACTGATTAGTTACACATATCTGAACAATGAAATGAAATTTTCGTCCGAGCAATTTCAACGTTGCAAAACACAACTCGTTTTTATTTAAAATAGTCGAAAAGACGTTGAAATTCAAGGACGAGGGCCGAAAGAGAGCTACAACTGATTATTTTTACAACTCAATAAAAATGACTCATCAGTGGCATCGGATACGAAATGGGGTAAGTTAGTTAGTTTTGTCTATCAAATGCTATGGGGAGTGGCGACCCCAGGGAGACAATATTAGGTTACCTCTGCTATAGATAGACCTTTGGAACTTTGTCTTTCGTGCCCTATTTACTTCCTTTAATTTTCATTCTTTCTTAGATGTCTCTTCTTTGTCTTTTTTTCCTCTTCTTTCTTACCTTACAGTTTCTATGCGCAGTGGATCTCGTGTGGAACACACCTTGTGCATAGATTCCCCGTATTATTCAGTTTATACTAAATAGTTCCTTCTCTGCCGGTGCGAGATAGTTTGAGTCACTGAAGAGCTGCAATCTATACCTATCTCAACACCACCACCACCAACACCACCACCACCACCACCACTACTAACATTACTACTCAATGGGAATAATGTTTCATTTCCGTGAAAGCGAACTTAACTCGGCATAGTTAGATATAAATTACCAAGTTGACAGAATAAGTTTGATCAGTTCGCGTAGAGATGGCCGCGCTCTACCGCGTCAAGTCCAGGTTCTCGAAGGGAGGGTTCAGTAGGTTCGTACAGGGGGAATGGAAGTCGTTCATGAGGGGAAAAACAGAGGCGAAGAATTTTTCACTATGAACTCTCATGGTAAATGCCAACACACAAACGATTAATTGTATCATTTACATTACAACATTTAGATATTATCGCGGACGCGTCAAAATTTTTGTACTCGACAGATGAAAGGTATCAACCGCATGATGTGGTGAGAGAAAAAATATTTGGAAAGAATTTTCTCGAATGATTTTTTGAGAACTTTTGAGTATAACAGAGACGCAAACACACTGACGCAATACACAGCACATTTTATCATGCAGTTTTCAAAGGATATTTCCATCGTATTACGGCCGAGGCAGCTGCGCGCTTTTCTATTCAAAAAGTAACTGCTTTGGCTTGGAAGAACAGCTAGATTAGAGGAGACACACCCCAGTCTCTCACGGACACATCACATCCATATTGACGCGAGGACTAACAGCTCTTGATTTGAAATGCATCTTTAAATCACCGTTACCTAGTACTAACATTATTAAATTAGATTATTAGTTGGTTTGACGCTCCTTATCCGCGAGACACGTGATCTAAAAAGAGCGAGGGCAGGAGACCCCTTAGCATAAACTGTAGGGAACGGGGAATCTGTGTACAAAGGAGTGCCTAGACAGAATTCATTGATCATAGGAACAATAAGTCAAGAATGAAGAGGAAGAAAAGACAAAGAAGGGGTAGAGAAGAAAGTGTGAAAAGTGAAAGGAGCAAATTGAGCACAAAAGCTAGATGTTCCTAAGCATTTTTGACAAACTACAAAAATGAGACAATTTTTCTTCACCGAGACCAAATAGAGCCCAGAGCAGCCAGGCCACGACACCACACGAGTTCCGCCACTATGCTAAAGCAGAGCACGCCCAGGCCCTGCGGAACAATGGATGACATGGTAATGATCACTGTCACCCACACATCTTCTTTGAAACAAGCGAGATTCGGCCTCAACAAGGGGCCATCATGCAAACAATGAAAGCGCTCAAAAAATTCTTTATTTTTCAACTCTGAAATGTGCTTTCGAAGTCACCGATTGTGGCGGGTTGGCACGCATTGTGCAATTTTTCTGTGGTCGCAAACTTATTCTTCCGAATTCAAACAGACGAAAGTAAATTATGCGAATCTACTAATAATCCATACTATTCTTTTAATTATACGGGATAAGAAACCAAACTGATACGATTTGAACGTCAACGCACATAATTTTGACACAACACAAAACCCTCCGACTGTACAGACGCACGCAGTCAACAACATATAAGTAAACCCAGATGAGCAGATGAGTAAATAGTAAGCACGTTACGAGCCGATCAATAGCAATGAACACATTTACGTATTCTTTCTGACCCCGCTTTTGAAAAGAAGTATTGGAATGGTCTATTCCGTTTTTCCCCTGGCTAGCGAACAATGCACACAGTAGGAAAAGAAGGAAAACAGAATAACTGGGCAGCGAATGAAGTCTAGTTCCACAGACCTGAAAGCAATGGCAACCAAAAGGCAAACTAAAATTACTGTCCTGTCTTGCCCGTGATTGTAAGCCTGATGCGCTAATGAGCATCAGGGGCAAATCAGAAGGCGTACAGCCATGCGATAGACAGCAGACACGAGTTTAGCTTCTCGTGACTTGCAATGCAAAGCATAGATGAAAAAAAATAATCGGCCCTGACGTGGACGACACTTTAGTAATTATCAAGGACTTTAAGTCATCAGAGAAGAGGAAAAGTCGAGCACAAGAATACGTTTAAAGTAATTTTGTTTTCTCAGGATTAAAGTAAAACTTGAGAATAGTACGAGAATTATAGAAAAAAGGTTACGACTGATCGACGGAGTCAGCAGGCCTGGGAGTGTGTAAGCTATTCAATAAGATGTGAGTGCAACAATGATTTAAACAAGACGATGGGAATGCCTCTAACCCAACGTAGTAATAGGATGAGTAACCTAAAAAGGCAACAAGCAACAAAACAGGGTTCGTAAGACCAAGGCAGTAAAACAGGCATAGCATGTCCTACGCAGGAAAACAAATGTAACGCGACTAAGATAAGAATAGAATGAGAATAATGATGTAAGACTAGGACTGTAAATCAAGACACTAAGACTGAAATAGTACGATGATGACAACAAAGCTGGTACTGCGAGGCCAACACAGCAATGTTAGGAGGGCGCTATCAACATAGTAAGACTGGGACTTCATGACAGACTGTCAGACTGGCACTATACGAGAACGGCAACTAAACAAGAACTCACTCTGAAAATCAGATTAACTTTAAGTATTTAATTCGTGACGCTCAATTCCCGGACGGAACCCAAATATCTGGAATGCCAACAAACAGCAATACTGAGCTATTTCACCAAAGAAGCAGCGCGGCGCAAAGGTGAACCGCTTGCTACCAGCCGATCTGGTGGCCGAGAGTGTCCACCGAAACTGTAGATCGGCGAAGTACGCTCGAGTTTGCATGCATCCTTGAGAGAGCGGAGCTTGTATCGTTTGGACAGTAGGCAGAGGACAGCAGCCGGGCGGCTAATGCAACTCCATAGCCGCTACATACAGCAAAGACTGCACACCTGCTCTGCGCCACACCCCGCCAGGCTCTCTGGGCCGAAAGAGCGCCGGCAGCCGCGTGTGCTGAGCCTCTGATGCAGTTCCAATGGTGGGCACGCAAGCAGCGCTGCCGCGCTCATATCGCTAGGAGCACTCGTGACAAAATGTACTCGTGGAATGTGCGTCAGACGCTCGGCACAGAGAAATAAGACGCAGCTTGAAGCTATGCCAGTACAGCCAGGGTAATGATTGAACGCCTACCATCAGCCACGAAAATCCCAGATGCTCGAAAGCGAAACATCTTCAGCGGACCATGCTTCCAGCGAAATTCGAGAAACAAGATGTTACTTCTTATGAATTTCCTATGCAAGATTTTTAGTGTTCAGTATTTATTGCGGAATGTATTTGATTAGAAACTAATTAGAGTCGTGTGATTCATTTTCATACAGAAAATATAGTCAGGCCAGGGTTTTCACAGTCTGTGCTATTTGAAAGATTTGGTTCCAACGATTTTATTCATGAAATTTACATGCCGGTTTTCAAATAATCCGTCCCATTCCATTTTGCCATATCAGTTATACGTTCGATACGATTTTCAATTTACTTTTTCCCACAAATCACGAAAATCGAAGCTGTTCATTCAAACTGCTGAAAACCGAAATTTCAATGGTCACCGGAAGTTTCTCAATATGTGGGAGCCCTAAACTGATATTTCGTGAACAACAAAGTTGTAAAGGCACCGTCCAATGACCGTCAGTCAGCACAACCGAAAACAAAATGGTTGAGGTTCACTGGTGCTGATGCGAGACGAGTCCCTAAAGTAGCAAGAGCAATCTTACAGATGTTGTCAACCACGCTAAGACATCGTGAAGTCATGCAGAAACACATTTAATCAACGAGTTAAAATTGATCAGGGAAGAAGATGCAACTTGCTTGCTTACGATTTAAAAAAACATCGCATAATACTACACTATTTGAATTTCAGCATTCCTCAACACGCTCGCTGTCATGTGACGCACATGTGCGTCAATGGTATTTGCTACTTTCGGCTAAACTGCATTCAGCAAGTTTAATCGCTATCATTAGCTCTGGCCTCTGACACACATGTGCCTCTTCGTTGATTATGTATGGGTTACAAGCGCTCCCACCTCGTGGAACCACTCGAGCAATTTAAATGCTCACTCGTACGAACAGTAATGATGGCACGGAACCACGTGACTCACATGGTGGCAACCGACGTGTCGGAAAACGGCCAGCAGGTGTCAGCCACGGTTCCTAAACAGCAGCATCTGACTTTACATAATACGTAACAAACTAAATACGCCAATGTACCATCTTGCAAATGTTTTTGCTAATGAAAAAATATGCTTTAAATTATAGAGCAATTCAAATTATTATTTCTTTAACGTATTTCGAAAAGTTCTTTTCTTAAATACAGACGCCTTCAGTCATTCAGCCTAATAGCATAAGGAAATACGCAAATGCATCTCCTGCGAGGGTTTTTAAGGTTACATTAGGTTCAAAGGCTTTAAGTGAATTATCTCATAAGTACTCCGAATTTGCAGCTAACATGCCAGCCAATCAAGAATTTGCTCGAATTATATTACTAACTGCAACGTATGAGAGCTGCAGTGCACATCACTCAGGAGGCCCGTGAATGTCATCACCTCAGCAGGTTTGAATTCCCCTTCCAGCAATTGGCAACGCCCGTAACGCCCCAAGCACTCTTTACCATTGAAACGCAGGCACCAAGTACTCGTTAATCAATTAAGACCATGATGCAATAATTAAATTCAGTAACCTTACGACACGCATCATCCGCAGACAAATATTAATGCAATTCATTGAAAAAGAAATGATTCTGAAGAAAACTTTATCGAAATTAACGTTAACTCATGAAAACCAATGAGGGATGTGACAATCTCAAAGACCTCAATCATTCATAGTCTCGGATCCATTTCGAGTCGTGGCAGATGTCCAGGATGTTACAGCTGAGGGCAAAAAAAGGTAACTGCAATAAACCAAAAGACACACAAGAGCAACAAAACAACAGAGCCCTATTGCATCCCTGCGCAGGACAGAGGTATCCTTGCAGCCCTATTGCATCCCTGCGCAGGACAGAGGTATCCTTGCCGCAGGCAGTGCAGTCCACCGAACATTCCACCAACTTGAAATACGAAACAACCCCTCACGCATGGAGCACAAAGCAGTCATTTGCAGAGCTTCGCCACTACGATCCTCTTTTTTGATGTCGTACACGAACAGTTGAGCACAGATAGTGGCTTACATCAGCAAGTTTTACGATTAATTCCGCTTCGATAAAGAAATATCAGTGAATATTTGTTTCGTCTTAAATATCTATTCAAGTCCCTATCAAGACAAGGCTCATACTAATAATATTTTTCATAAGTTTCACTAGAATAAAATAAAAAATAGAATTTTGTGACAGGAAGGTGCTAAGTGGCCCATGCTTGAGTGTCTGCCCAGGTCCCATGCTGACAGGAACACACACAGGCCTTCAGTTCACGGGAAATAGGATGCGGAGAACAAGAAGGGTCACTAGCACCTCCGTTCTGTGACCACCATCGCTACTGCCACCCAATGCACTTCTGATGAGGATATAGAAGCATAGAGAAATATGACACATTATAATCTATTTTCTCGCACAAGCATCAGAGCGTTCGTTTTAACATGAAAATGCGACCCTTTAACAATTGTATGATTCACAAGGCTTTAAATCTCAACTCCCATAAAGTTTCAATTCGTGTCCTCGAATCAATCATTTAAAATGCCAACATTTCCTAGCTTTTCTGGCCCATATTTGCCTAGGCGACTTTTGATTGTGTTCACGGTACTAGGAAAGATTACTTTTTCTGCAGTTAGCTTCATATTTGAACAGTTTCAACCGGAAAAAAATGAAGCACCTTGGTTGTTTTCATGGTTTACTCACTAGTTTATGGGCGTTATCTTTGTATGGGCGTTATCGTCTCAAAAACCCTTCTAGGCGAACATCTCTGAACCCCTTAAGATATTCGTAGGTGTCAATTAGTTGACCTAACAGTCTTTTCACGTTCAAGCAAGATGAGTTGCAGCCGCTGAAGACGTTGTTCGACACACGCTGCTGGTGCTGATAAATAAACGTGAAAAATACATAGGAACTTCTCCAGTCGAAAACACTAATGACTCAAAATTGATCGACAGATCGTGAATACAATAGTTTGACCATGCAACAAAAAATGAAGTCTTTCCCTTCAATAGTAATACTAGGACATCAAACTTCAACAGTTTTTCGGGACAGAGCGTAATAAAGAACTATAATCAAGGATTTGACTAATCATGTAATTCCAAAGCATAAGAAACTGAACGAAGCTTTGGTGTAGAGGGACGATGTGAGAGCGAGCGTCCTCCGTCCTGCGGCCAAGTGTGAGGTGCGGGACTGGCGGCCATTGAGGTCATGCTGCCCAGGTAAGTCTTAACTCAAGGCCCGTAGCTCACCTCGATACCCTGGACTTTGAGCTTCATGTGGTCCTCTCGTGTTGTCTTGCCATCCTTGCGCTTCTTCCAGCAGTAGCCGTCCCGTCTGTAGCGCACCTTCTTGCGGCTGTAGAGCAGCATCGAGCCGCTCTTTGGTCTGCCATGCATGCAAACGGGACATCGAGTTAGTCACTACACACATAGAGAAGCACATCCAAGTAGCAATAGTAGTCAGTTTTCATCGGTGATTGTAACAAAAAATATAATTCTTATATTTCAAGCAGTCCAAAATAATGTATAATATTAAAAACCAGGGAGTTTAAAACCATATAAATTGTTCAATAGTTGTTAAAAAAATCTACTACATATGGGCCACCCTGTATAAACCGGTACTATGGACGTTTAAGCACTTTAAAAATGTTTACTTAGATATAAACCACGTGAAATCTCAATTGGAGTAAATAAAAAATATTCGCGAACCTAAAATTTTACACTTCTACCGACACCCTCAAAGCCTTGCTGAATCAAGATCTTTAGTTAAGTTAACTTCCTCATCGAAATTTGCCACTTTAGTTTACTGACACGTCATCAGCGAAAGAACATATGACAAGCAAAAAGAGGCAAATAAACATTAGGCAACTATTTAATTTGATAATTAAATAAAACAAATAATGACCTCTTCACATATCAATGAGTAAGGAATAAAGCTCAGGATTAATTAGCAAGCTCAAAACATCCGCTTGAGTCACCATATCTCTTGCCATACCAGAGAAATATACCAACTTGGTTCCGGTTGTTTACCAAGTTTGAAAAAATGATCCCATCAGTGTGATAAGCAGTCTGTGATTAACGCGGTGATTACTTGAAAATTGTATCAGTGCTGCTATTCTTTTTGCTATACAGTGCTTATAAATTTAAACCTCAACGCATGTGTTCTATTTGTGTCATTGAATAACGAGATCCTACTTAAACTCGGAGAATAGTTGACGTCTTGAAGGCTTCTTTTTGGTTTATTACAATGACTTAAAGACCAAATTTTAGAATTTAGCCCAAGCTTTGAGTGTGGACTTGCTCCAAAGTCATCAGTGGATGAAGTGTATTTTTGAAGACAATACAAGGCTACATCGGGTATCTAAGCTTCGGAACGTCAAATGTAACATAAAATCTGAAACTAAAACAGGAAAACAGTGGAGGGAGGAGGAAGATATCAACATGAGCGGTAAATGATCAACAGATAAAGCAGTTACGGTACATCAAGGTGTCGGTTAATGTTGTTGTGATTATTAATGCTATGAAAGTGTTCTAAATTTCTTCTGGAGTATTGATTTTTAAGTTTTTGCAGAATGCTTACATTGTAAAAGTTAAAAGAATGCTATTGTTGTCTAGAATGTTGGTACATTAAGGACATCTCATTCTTATTTCGAACGTTATCCTCGCGCTCACTCGCCAGCCCGTCAGGCAACGCGAGGCACCGTAAGAACAAAGCGAAGAGGTGGTGGCTAAAGCAGCAACAGCGGCAGGGCATGAGGAGCGAGGGTGGCCGAGGCAGGCATGGCTAAGCTGCTCCAGATTAATGCTCATAAGGCGCTAATTAATCCAGACTGAGAGGGCTAGGAACAGAGAACCGCTGGCCTGTTTCGTCTCATAGAGGGAGACTCGGATTAACCTTTCTGTAGGCTCATTGCTGCCCAATATGGATTTATCGAAAAATGTTCACTCTTTTGTAGAAATGACATTAATGCTAATTCATTCATGAATGTTCAGCTACGGCTCTATTCAAGTAGTAATAGGATCGATAAACTTTCTGCTCGAAGTGGTATATAACTCACTAGGATAATTGGTGATATGTTATTATAGCTAAATAACACGCTATGATAATTGGTGATATCTTACTAGGCCTAAATCACAATCAAGTTAATGCATGCATCTCAGTAAATTAAGCATTAGACCTTTTATTTTTGTGCTATCCACTTGACACCCCGGAACTTGCACGAACAGATTCCCACCTCTTCCAATCCCTGGACATTCACTTTCGTGAGAAACATTTCACAAATGAAGGGGACCTCAGACTGGCACTCACAGACTTTGCATCCAAGACGCGTGTGGGTTTTACCGACAGGGCAGTCGTATCTAGAAGCATGTCGGCGGCAGATTTTGGACTCCGTGGCCACTGTCTTGAATACCACCGTAAAGTACTGTTTCCTGCAAGCCAATTTACCGACAAGGCATTCTTTCTTTGCTCTTAAGAGTTCGATAATGTTCACTTTTAATCCCACGCAGGCTAGGCCCGAAACTATTTTATAGTTCCTATTCATTTGTGCTGCGAAAAATACGTCAGCCCAAATATTAGCTATGTG